>JACJUY010000638.1:33147-184259 GCA_014220935.1 Platorchestia sp. MABIK | reverse complement strand
TAGTCTGGAGGCAGCTTTTCTCAGGTCTTGTGGAGGTCCGCGGCTTGCCGCTGGGATCACCACAGTGTTAAATGGCAGTAATAGAATGAGGTTAACGAGTAACAATTTGATGTCTTTTTAAAATGGCAGCAAAAAGAAGGGGTTAACAAGTGTTCCTTTAACATTGGGTTCCGCCCAAAATTACGCCGTGTGCACTCAAACTAAATGTAAGACCAACATTGTAATCCCCTTAAATCTACCTAAAAGCCATCGAATAAGGACACGGAGCTAAAGCTCCCCTCAAAATTGCCTTATATATCGATCATTCAACAGCAAGGAAATAGGTTTTTCGTTAGCAAATTAGGAGCCTCAGTTAGTTTCAGATCTTCAATGCGAGATAGAAGCGCGAGCTAGAGGCATGAACTGCATGCAAATTGGACGGTGAGTTTTTGAGCCAGTTCGCATCCCCATTTGGCAATGGCTTATAAATGTCCAAAACTGAATAGCAAGCTTCAGAAACAACTTACCTTGTAAAATTTATGTGATTGTTTTGAAGCGTATTCCACGGAGTCAACGCGTCGCTGATGTGATGATTCTTCTTTTCTTAAATTTTTTGAACTTATCAACGTTTGAATGCAGTTAGTGAAGTTCAATTTTTTCACAAGGTATAATCAGTAATATTGTTAACCTTACCAAGTTCCTTTATGAAGGATTCGGCTAATTATGGAAAGAATCAAAACTGAATTCAATTTTTGACTGAATGACGCAAAGAAATACTGAGTAACTCATGAATAAATCATTTGAAACCGAATACTGTTTTTTGGCACTATTTGATCTAAAATGAAAAACTAATTTTTCAACGAAACGAAAATAGAACAAAGTATGAAAGCAATTAGTGATTTATTCAGAATCTCATCAACCCGTAGAACTTTCACTCGTAAAACACTTTATTTCAATTCTGGCATGGTGGCGGAAGGAACGTCCTGACGAAATCCGAAAGAGTTTAAAGATACCAACAATGATGTCTGGTCAACGTCAGCAAGCGTTTTCAAGCCATAAAACAGCTCAAGAAACTAAACAATAGCTGACTGCCACGTCTGCTCAAATTTGCTTAAAATTCCATCGTATTCCAGGCAACAGCCGTCTACAAACGAAAAAAATGTGTGATTGAACTACGTAGTTTTATTAATGACATGAATTAGCGTGAGTCATTAATTTTCTAATAGCCTAACTTGACGGAAACATATGCTCGAACTTCAAGGAAATATTTTAGGATTTCACTGAAAGTAACGATTTCATCGCTGTTTTCAATTCTCTGAACTCAAACTCTGGCAAAAAGCATAATTCTCATGCCGCAGACCGCTGAGCTCAGTATAGAACACGAATTAGAAAGAAGAATTAAAGTTTTCACAGTGTCGAACAAACATGAATAAAATGAGCGCCTTTACTGTTTCCGGCGGTCAAGCTTTGATGGTTTTTATCAATGCGAAACAATTGAAATTACTAATGACAGTGTAACGTAAAAGTTTAATAGAAATAGGATTTGAACATACGAACTTTGATGTTTTAAGTTCACTAGTATCTGAAGTACCCCGGTTACAAAAATATCTACTTTTATTCAAAGCCGCTGATACCTGTACACTGTCCAATGAATTGTGTTTCATATTCTCGGGCTTGCAGAGCTTCAATTTTATCCTCTTTGATTTCTGAGCACCCAATGATAGCTCATAGCCCTGCTCGCAAAGCTTGGTGCCATCTGGAATTGATTGAAAAGATTTCGCTCAAATGCAAGCCTTTCGCACAGCAGCATGAAATATCGTTGACATCAAAACCTAAAACGTAGTCGAATTCGTTGAAGTGAGACAGCTTGCATTCATATTCGTTGACGTGTCCAGGACGGCTGAAGTGGAGCGTGAATGCTGTCAAATAGCACAAGATGGCTGTCTCTCTCCTGAGAGGAATTTCATTTAGGCCTCTACAAAAAGAATTGCTGACGCTGGCTCAAATACATGAGAATCCTCGACTCATTCAAATTCAGTGGAAACGGCCTTGAAAATAAATTTGTGTAGTAAATGAATGTTTGTCGAGCAATACATTCCGAGCCCGCAGTTCTTTGAAATCCGAAATGCCAGCATCTGCAAAAAAACAAAAGGTGGTGTGCTATAGATAGTGAGGGATGTTCTTGATATATTCAGCTTTTAGAATTAACATTGCCAGCATCTGCAATTTAAAAAAAGGTGGTGTGCTATAGTATGTGAGAGGTGGCCTTGATATGTTCAGCTTTTAGAATTAACATTCAAATGCGTGCGACTGAATTAACTCGTTTTGTTAGATAAAAGCGAGTGTTACACTTATTTCCAAATGTATTGATGTATTCAAAGTTGAAAAGAGAAAGATTCCTTTTTTCACGACTTTTTTAGCCATTTCTTTCATATGTATTTGAAATTGAAGAGAAAAATTTTTTTCAAGGCTTTTTGTAGTTATATGTTTTCTTTCTCATGTATTCAAAATGAAAAGTGAAAACTTTTCCAATTATTTTTTATGCTTTTTCCGTATGAATTCACATTTGAAGTAAGAAAGCTTCCTTATTTTCAAGACCCTATTTTCTCATTTCTTCTTTTTTAGGTAAATTCAAAGTTAAAAGCCTCTCGATAGACGCAAAATTTGCCCACATGAAAAGGTTTCACCATACAACAGCAGTCGGTCGCACCCCACCATGCCTCACCATACAACAGTAGTCGGTCACACCCCACCATGCCACACCATACAACAGTAGTCGGTCACACCCCATTATGCCTCACCATACAACAGCAGTCGGTCACACCCCACCATGCCTCACCATACAACAGCAGTCGGTAAGAGACTGGACTCGAGTCCGAGTTGTCGACTGAACAGCCACTTAAAAGAAAAAAGAAAACGATTTACTTCAAATAAAGATGATACTAAAACCTCATTGGTTGTTGCTTTCATACGTAAAACAGAGCAGCATCGAGGCCTAAGCATCGCAGAGTAAACTAACGTGCGTACCATTTGGGTGCCATAGGCTTCTTGAAAAAGAAGCGGTGGCTGGACCTATGAGCTGGGCCGTAACTATTCAATGACGGATTTAATTTATCAAATATTGTTTTCGGAATAAGTGTTAGTTGTTTGCAATGCTGCATGTCTTCAGCGAGGGGCCGATTTCGTTACAATATACTACACTTTGATTTTTTTTAACAGCACATAAATAAAAATAATATATAACGTCAATTAATGTCAACATTAATTAGAATCTTTCTTTGGAAAATGTGTTTAAATTATCAGTCTTAGGAGATTTTAGAATTCACAATTCCAATTTTCACACTTTTGAAGTGTAGGCAATTTAAATCTGTTTTTATGTAAGCCTATTCTTTAGGAAAATCTGTGCTTTTGAATCTCATCACGTATTTCAATTTATACTAATTATATTAGACAAAAAAATAACAAACCCAATGTACTACACTCCAATGTTGAGCCCAAGTTTGGATATACGTATATCATTCATTCATAGAGGAATATCCTCAGTACATTACCTTGTAATGCAGCTATTATTCGCTGCCTATAAAAATTCTCATAATTCGAACCATTCTAGACTACAGATCCAAGGCAAAATCCGGACGTTAATTGAAGTACCTTCAGTTTACGAGTCGATGCTTACAATGCCGTTTATTCAGCTCCAAAGGCCATTCCAGCCAGAAAGCTGGTCTTACTAGAATGTATTCATAGCTTATGGACCTCGATGTCTTAAAGCGAGATAGCCCACGTATCAAAGGATTCAAGCAACTGGGATCGCTTTGCTTGCTGCCACAGGCATCGGACGTGGTCCTATCACCTCATTAAGCGTCTTCTGTATGCAGTTGCTTTAACCGAATACCAATATTGACTTCGACCAGTCCTAGAATAAATGTAAATGCTGTCTCTTGAATTCGACGATCCCGTATTCGCCGTCAACTGTCTCCACGCAATTCTTTAAGCGACTTTGTATGGTACATTTAAAATGATGTGAAGTAACTCAAGAGGTCTGTCTCTCTCTAAGAGGCGTTTACGAAAATCCCGAAACAAATTTCGAGGTCGTACGTGCTGGTTGAATAGTTATTCTACGTTGACTACAACCGACTCAAAATGCACGCAACTTTCTTTGAACTGCGAGAAATAAAGCAAATCCATTCTTTGTCTCAAGTATTTTTACCCAGTCTAAAGTAATGCCGATTCAATAAGCCAACTTGTTATACATGTAGGTTTTGTACCATGTCGAAACATTGACCTCATATTTCGGTAGCACAAGCGATTTCTATGCAGATCTGTAGTTGTTAATTCTACGCAAAAGTCAGAAAATGCGAAAAGTTCGTCATGAATTGTGCGAGCCGAAACTTCAATTCTATTTGTCATCTGTGTAATGGCATCCTTGTTAGACTTCGAATGCTGCCTAGGCATCGTGGAGCAAGAATGGACTCAATGAGAGGCTTGAGCAGCTTGGGTTTCGCGAGTGCTTTTTAAGCAATATTTCCAGTGTCGAGTACGCTTTTTAAAATATCTTTTAGCATCCGCGACTTCGAAATGACTTCGCTCAAATATTCTCTCACTTATCAGAATTCCCTCAAATGACTGTGCTCATATATGCCCTCAAATATCAAAATTACCTCTAATGACTGTGTTCACATGTTCCCTCAAATATCAAAATTCCCTCAAATGACTGTGTTCACATGTTCCCTCAAATATCAAAATTACCTCTAATGACTGTGTTCACATGTTCCCTCAAATGTCAAAATTATCTCTAATGACTGTGTTCACATGTTCCCTCAAATATCAAAATTACCTCATGTGACTGCACTCACATGTTCCCTCAATTGTCAAAATTACCTCATGTGACTGCACTCACATGTTCCCTCAATTGTCAAAATTACCTCAAATGACTGCTCTCACATGTTCCCTAACATATTAGAATTCATTTGCCTCCTAGACTCAGTGTATGATTTTTGGTATTGGAATAAGTGCCCACTTGAACATGGGAGTTAGAGTATATATTATATTTTAATTCTAGTCTAAAAAAACGGTTGCAAGCATTAGCGTACATTTTTGGTTTTGATAAACGAGTGACAGTCTTGGCATTCTAGTGTTAGTCTGAAAAACTGTAAGTCATTTTGTATTTCTCATTTTCATTTTATATTTGTACTGGGCCATTTTGATGAAACATTTTTATCATATCTCTTGAGATATATATAGAGACACGAATAAAAATACATGTAATTTGCAGCCACACTTAACACGTTAACAGCGATGAGTTAAACTGAAGTTCAATTTTCAACTCAGATTTCAAGTTAGAAGTTGTTAGCAGCTTTATAGAGACCAAACATTTACAGGGTCAATTATATACTATTAATCTTAAAAGATTGTTGAAAATTTTTCAAACGACCCATTGATAGGTCATTTCGCTGCCGGAAGAACGTAAGCACGACCCAGCGATGGATCGTATCGCAAGCAACGTGTTAAATGAGATAAATTTGTGATAAATCGCTCCAACAGCGAACTCGACCAACCTGTCATCTCAACGTATGGGTTCGAATATCTTTTATGATAACATAAAAAAGTCTCGATATTTTTGGCACAAAAAATACAGTTTCTCAGATTATAAAATTTTAATTTTAATAGATAAATCTTGGAGACAAATTACGAAATATATTATGACTAGATTCTAACCCTCAAAGTTTTTCACTTTCCATCACGCAAAAAGAATTAGTTACCAATATGAGAAAGTTGTGTTAAATATTCCAATGGTTAATGCCACAAAGTTGTTACTCTTTCAGAAAAACTGCTGTTGAATTAAACATACCAAATGTACAGCATTAGGAAACCTGCAAACAGTGTGAAGTGTTCAAAGAGTGTTACTATTGTCCTTCTTTTACTTATTTGAGCGTTGTGATTAAATTACATTAATAATGTGTACTGTGATTGCAGCCGCATGTCAGGCCCATGTAAACTATAGCCGACACTAAAAAACTACAACAACAGTTCATGGAATCAGACAACGTGTGCTATAGAACACAGGTTCCCAAATATTAGGGCACCCCTAAAGAAATTTCTTTCGAACCTGGCCTCCCCTGAAATAAAAATGCCAACATAGAGCCAATATCCTATTATTTACCTTGACTTTTTACGAACCCACTGGAATATCGTTCCGCACCCCTAGGAGGGAGTGAGACCAGCCCAGGCTGGGAACCCTTGCTGTGGAAATGCAGTGGTAAATGTTTTGTGAATTTTTCGTTGAAAATTAAATATCATGCAAGTGTATGGATGTCAAGGATTACCTATGTGACATGAATTACCATATGTGGTTAACAAACATAAGGCTGTCTTTACGCAGCTCACTGAAGAAAACCTTAAGAAAGCATGAAAAATTGATGGAATTATCTTTTCAACAACGAAACTACGCTCAGTTTGTTCCAAAATGATCCTAAAAACCATTAAAATTTGAAAGATTAAGCAAAAATTCAGCATAAAGTAAAAATGTACTCAAGTTTGATGTTGGTTTTCTGATGATGTATGAGTTCTTCTCAAGCTTTTTCATAAATCAAGACTAGAGACTCGAGTGAATCTTATCATGTACCAAAACAACATCCAAACTTATGTTGCGCTTATGATTCAGTTCTCAAGTATAGGATAAGTTCATTTTAATGTCAGTTAATGCGTCCTTTCGCAAAGCCAAATTAATCATGACTTACTTTCAGAATCAAAGTATTTAAATTAAGGATTGGCCGTTTCCAAGACATGACTTATAAATATCCTAATGAAAACATCTCAAAGACCTCATGCACAAATATAATTGCAAGAAAACCTGCAAGCAAGAGTGATTTATAGATTGCACTGCAGGAAAAATTCTCTGAAATAAGTGCTGAAGACTGTCAACAGCTGATACACTCTTGTTTTCGATGACGATGCTTTTATTTGTGAAAATAGCGGTTTGCTCATTGAACACGATATGATTTTTTAAAATTCTGTTTTTTTTATTTCTTAAACCAGTTTATGTACAAAATTGGCTTTCATAGTTTTATACCAATGGTATTGACTAAGCTTTACTAATTCCTATTTATTTCATTTTTAAACCTATTTAAATAATGAATTAGCTCTCCGTCTCTTGCCTTTCACCAGTTGTACCTTTGGTGTACAGAGATCGTAACTGTCTTCTTATTTTCAAAAAGATTAAAAATTTTATCTTCAGGGTGTCGGTGAAATCTGTACCCATTAATTTAAAATGTAATAATTTCAATAACCTATGAAGTTGTACAGCATTTTAATGCCGCTCTATGTCTTTTAATATCATCCCTTCAAATGCGTCTCTATGACCATGACCTAATTATGGTGTATCTTCGATATTTGAAAGCAGTGGCTGAATTTTTCTTTGACGCTTTGTGTTCTGAAAAATAATAATGGCTCTCATATAACAAAATTTCAAATTTGAACTAATAATAATTTCATAGATACCGTGAATAAACTTTCATGAGGGCCTAAAAATAACCCTCTCGGAACGACAACCCAGCGCTGCAGTGTATGGACCTCAAATGTTGACTTGCGAACAAATATATATTACCCCAAAGGCACAATGGGAGAAAACTATTCCATAAAGTTTTCGCGCAATGAAAATGAATGTTCCAAATTGTTATTGGGATCAATCAGACTTCGTATGCTTGGTAAAACCATTGGAGTTTTGGACTTTTCTCCTACAAGATCCTTTCATAGATTCTTTTTCATTCATTTCGTACGATCGACCAATAATACACTCGAGCTCTGATTTAAGGTGGACTTTTCTCTTACACGATCCTTGAATGGTTACTTTTCACAAAGCGTTCATTTCATTCATTTAATACTACCGACCGATAATAACCGAGCACCGAATTAACGCTTAAATTAGTGTTCTCATGCAGCACCGTCACCCCAACACCTGGGCCTGGAGTGCCGAGACTATGAGCTGTCGAATACCGGAGACCAAATGTGACTGTTGGCCAGCGTAGCTGAGGTCTATTGCGTTACTGGATTCCTGGCCTCTTCAACCGGGATGAAGGATTCTGGAGCTGAGCTTACGACGAGCACGGAAGCTTTTTCCCGGGTTGATGAAGTAAATTCGGGTTAATGAAGTCAATTCGGTTTGATGAAAATTAAGTCAATTCGTGTTGGTGAAGTTAATTCGGGTTGATGAAGTCAATTCGGGGATATGAAGTCAATTTGGATTTATGAAGTCAATTCGAGTTGATGAAATCAATTGATAAATTGAAGAACATTGAAGAAATCAGTTTGAGTCACAAACATGGTGTTGTTCAAAAATTGTAACTTTGTAAAAGGGATATTGGAACATTGTAAAGGGAAGCCTATTAAAATCAGAACTTGAAAATAAATTGTAAGAAGTTAATTCAATTATTATCGAGCTGAATGCTTTAACGTAAAAAGGGATTCATCAGTGATACAACACGGACACGATATCAGAGCTCGACGACACATTATCAAGAAACTTTCTATCCTAGAGTTTGCACGCACGTGGTGGACAAAGACGGACTTTCAAATTACAACTGAAACTAGAAATGTTTTGACGCTTTCTATGCCACACATCAGATGTTTTCAAATGACCAAAAATTAGAGTGATGTATCACTTGAAAATTACTGAATCAGAATTAGGAATTAAATGATATGCTTTATTCATTATTCTTTGATTATAGGTACAAAGTATGAATAGAGGAATTGCATAAATAGCTTATTATGAATTTGTGCATTGAAAATAATTTGCGCCATTTTTTAGTTTCGTCGTTTGGAACCATTCTGAATGACACAAATGACTACGGAAATGACACTGTGTTTGTGACTCCGTTCAAAATTATACAATGTGAAGGAACAGAAGTCTCTCAATTTACAAAATTGAGCTACAAAAGGCTCTCCTACTATACAGATGTCCCACAAAAATCCGAACCGAGTACGTATTTTCCCGTACCAGTAATACCATTATGAGAAATAAACATCGGCGTACAAGGATGCTTTATTTCCAATTCAAGCCTGATACATATCACCTTGTACATTGGTTTTTCAAATACCTTATAACTAGCACCAGGACGCCATGATGCTTTCCCCCGGTCAAGACCGGTACCCATTTCAGGTACCTGGGTAGAGTGAGGTATTCTGCTTTAAATTTTTCTCCTATACCCAATGGAGAAAATCGCCACCCAGACCCGGGATGCACTGGGTCCAATACCGCAGGATTTCGACCCCGCCCACCCCTCTCCCTCCATCTCCGCGTTGCTACATGAAGTTGCCATTCGCGCTAATTTTTTAACTATGTAGTACTACTGAGGTTTATTAACCTATCTGTTCGCTTCACAGTTATTATTAATCACTGCATTATAACCACTTCAAGTACTTAGTAAGTGGATACTATAGCGGAATACCAAAGTTAACCTGCATTAAATCAATGTAATAAGTTATGACAACGACCGCTGGTGTTTGGCCAGTCGACCCTCCATCTCGGCACTCAAAAACAGGGATTCTCTAACTTTTTTAACTTAATCGTAAACTAACTGAACTTGGCCTACCCAAACCCAACCTAACCTAACCTAACCTATTTAACCTAACTTATGTTAACTTACCTAACTTAAATTACCCTAACCTAACAATGCTGTAGCTGCTCGGAGGTGGTGCTATAGCTGCTCGGAGGTGGAGGGAGAGGGGGGGGTGGGGTTGAAATCCTGCGGCATTGGACTCTGTACACCCGGGATTCGAACCCTCAATGCCATCACGGAAGGGCAGGTCCTTAACCACACGGCTATGACGAATACGAATAACATATGCATTTAATTTCAAATAAAATTGTGCTGTATTACGGATTACAACTGATACGGTAAATAATTACGGGTATTACTGATACGGGAAAATAAAAACTCGGTTCGGGTTTTTGTGGGACATACTGTATACTTCGAATTTAATTAAATGTGGGTCCTGCTGACTGGGCACTGGATTTTATGTAACTCGCGTACTCACGTCGTCGAAAATTACGGCGGTATTTTTAATCCTTTGGTGGAAACTGTTTAAATTCATCCCTAAATAGGTCTCTTCCGTGAATGCGTGATTCCACGCCACTACATACATCACTTTACTAAAACCCTCAGTTTTAATTGACTTCACTCTCAATTAACGAAGACTACAGATTAATTAATTAAATCGTGCATGAGTGATGGAGTCTACTCATCAAGCCATCGCTAATTTAAATTCGAAACGCTGCAACTTGCATCCGCTACCGCAATTCTGAGCTACGATTGCCTTGTGTAGCAGCAGGCGTTACTGCTCTTAATAATGAGCTGATAATTGTTATATTTTGATCAGTCGTACCCTGGTTATTTGTTTTCTTTATTAAAATCTGAAATTACTTCACAGAAGGTAAATTGACGTTGAATTTGTAATTTTCTTGCTCATTTGTAAGTCTAAGAGCAATAACTTGGCTGTGGAGATTAAGCTCATTCCCAAGAGCTCGGGATTATAATTAAATTGTGAGGCTATGTATGAGCCCTTCATGTGTTGTTGTTTGATGAGCGATACTCAAGGGACTAAAACACATAGAATGCTCCTCTGTCAATCTTTCCTTCACAGCCTACGATATACTTTATCAGATGAAAATAATATAAAATTCTTGGTGAAACGCAACTGAAATTTTATCCCACCTACATCATTTAGTTATCCATACCTCCACTCAGATACGTGAATTAGTAATAAGTCATTGGTGTAACGTTTCCTTCTTTTGTGTTGTTGTGCAGTAGATTACGTATGGACAGTTGCCAATGTCCTCTTTCTCTGTCTCTCACCCTCACTCTCACTATCTTTCTCACTCTCAATCCCTCTCTCCCTCACTCTCTCTCTCCCGTACCTCTCTCTAGAGATTAATCCTGCTGAACCGTAGTCCATGCTTTACCACCATTCTCCCACATTAACTTCTTAATAAAATATAGTGTCCAATAAATGAGGGTATCTGAGTCGTTCCTCTGACCCTACGGACTAGATTTGGAGAGCGAACTCGAGCAAGATTAGATCTTGTTACATTCACGGACTCAAGTATGGGGAGATTTGCCAGAGTGAAAATCGGTCTCCTTTAACAGAAAAATAGACGCAAAATATTTGAAGATTCACGATAACACTTTTGCTAATCGTCTGAAATTCGTTTTTAATTGAAATGTTGCGTGACAGTTGTGAGAAATGGACATTATTAGTTACTCGCTCTTTTCTTTAAACCCAAACACTTCGTTACATATTACAATCCCTTGCCCCATTCTTCTTCATCATATCACTTCTATTAACAGCGATGTTATCATAAACTGAAATTAATTCTAATTTTACGCCGGCCGTAAATGAGCTCAAAAGTATTTTTCCGTGAACTGCAAAAAAAAAGGCGTCATAAACGATTTTTTTCACCTAGGGCTTATTAGTTTTTGCAGGGTTGAGCTGACAACAAAATCAGCAATATTCTCGAAGCGTTAGGTAGCAATGACGATACTTTATTCTCTTATTTATTCAGCATTGATATCATTTCAAATACCAGCGTTTTTCGTTGTTTCCCTCATGGGAGAGTGAAGATTAGCATTATGTTATCGATATTCCCTAATATGCTAATTAATGCATTAAAAATATGGGCATTTACTCACGTCATTCACGTATTTACTGTACTCGAGACAGTGCCCAATGTGAGATTAGTGCAAGCCCTGTATCAAATAGGAAGAACTACAAATAGGATCAAACATAAAATAGTAAGAAATGTTTCCCGAAAAGAAGTCATGATACTCACAGGTGTGAGTTCGAAGGCGCAAATGATTCGATTTAGATTGCAATTAGTGACGCTCACCTAAATGCCGATGATACGAGTCCACATTTGCGTAGTAACGAGCAGCAGCGACACTAAAGCTTGCAATAACTCGAGGTCAGGGCTCACTATATTCAATTTTCACGCGTTCTGAATGCGAGACGAGCGCCACTTCTGCTTTATTGCGGCCAGCTCAGCTAAAAGGTGGTCAATTTTCACACATTCTTTGCCTTAACGTTCCTGGCTGGGATACTGGCTGCGTGGGCAATAGAAAAATCTCAGAAATTTGATACTTAAATCGCTTCTATTAATATACATATCGATAAACCTGCATGTATGAATTTGGGTAATGAGCTGTAAAATAATCTTAAGTTGGGATTCATAATCTAGATCGAGGGACTGATTCCTAAATGAGAAATATGAAGATAACAAAATAACGCTAGAAAATAATGTTGTAAAAAACTGGGGCTCATTTTCTCATTCCAAGATCCAGTTTGTTTGACCGATTGTCCAAACAATGTTATTCAATTCATTCAGCAAATGGTGCTAAATAATGGAAAGCCTTTTACGATGACCCATGAAAAAGTTCTGAAATATAACCAATCGTCTTCCTGACAAAAAATACGTGCTTTCTCCGCATTGAACTTGGAGGAGCCCAGGAAAACCAATTTTAATGAAGCACCAATTTCAGGAAAACCAATTTTAGTTTCAAATTTCTCCTGCAGAACAACGTGGGGCTTTCGAGAAATCATATACCGTTACCTTATTCTGAAGCAAAGTTAGTCCTGGAGTAGAAAAACAGTACCCAATGATACAAAAACTGATTCAAATTCACAATGAATCCTTCTCATTTTCAGCATTCATGTATGTAATCGTTGCCAGAGCAAAGCTCCAGTGTTAGAAGCAAGAAACATGAAATTAATTTCACCATTCTACTAAAAACGTGAGGTAATGTTGTTGTGTTTGGAGCAGGGCGTGTTGATGCTAGAAAACTAGGGTGCAGCTGTAAGTGAGTGTATCGCAGTAATGGGTGAGAAAAGATAATTTAAAATGGTGTATTTATAGCATTACCAAGGTAAACTCGTAATTAAACCCACTAGCGATGATAATGACATTAAGCAGGGAAAAGTTTAAATACAGTACGCATCGTTCCAATGATCAGACAAGAAACCAAAGGGTAGCAACAACACAAAAATCTGGCAATAAAGAATTATAGAGACAGAGAATATCGTTCAGACGATCACACAAGAAACTAAAGAGTTGTAAAAATACGAAAATCGGGTAATTAATCGTTTTGAATACGGGGAGCATCGTCCCGATGATCAGACAAGAAGCTAAGGGGTTGTAACAATACTAAAGTCAGGTAATAAAAGTTACGGATACAGAGAGCAATGTTCAGATGATGACAAAAACAATTAAGGATCTACTGCTGTATGCTCAGAGATAACTAAGCAACACACTTCTGTAGCGCGGAGTGTGAACGACACTTTCATCGAAACTTTGAGTTACTTGAGAACCAAACGGTCTCAACCCCAAGATATCAGTGAACTTCACGGTGCTTACCGTGCAGATATAAGTTTTTTGGAAGGGAGAGAAAAGCCTTTCCTCTAAATTGAAAAAAACTTCCTGCTCAACGTTAAAATAGTCAAGATTTTTCAACTTGAAAAAGCACGAAAAAATTGATACGTTTGATACGTTTTTTATTATTTAATGATTTGATTTTTGTTGAAAACATTGATTCATACCAATGTTGAATCGATAGTCATTCAAACTAAAATCTAAAATCAAACCAATCACACCCATAGATATTCTATATTCCTCTCAGCGCGCAATGATTAGAATATCTATGTAAGAGTGATAAATGTTCATGAGTCGTTCAACATTTCGGTTAGTCATTTAACTAGTTTTACAATTTTTCTTGCAATGAAAGCATGTGTTTTTGTTCTTAGTGAACATTGAAGTAACTGAAACCCATTGATGAATAGCTAAATTTAGCACATGAAGAACCTATTGATCAAAACAGGTGAGAGAAAATAAATTATATAAATATAGCTATTGTAAATGTACATGAGTAATAGTGAATTATGCTCATTGTACAGATAGTTGCTTCGGTGCTGATTAAACCCGTGTAAGTAACTATTGAATCTGAACAAATTTACAATATGATAAACATATACGATAAAGGAGGGTTGGACAAAATCACTATAACTACAGAAAAAGTCACTAAACAAAGCTACGGATAACGTCTATGTAGGATAGCACAAAGTCATTACAGGTATTGACAAAGTAACTATAGCTACGGCTGAGGCCACAATACTGGCTGACAAAGCCATTATAACTACGTGCAAAGTTACTAGAGGGTCGGACAATGCCACAATCAATGTAAGGCCTGTCATGGAGAGGAAGGAAGGCACGACAGCGATCGTACCCTCCTGATCACTTGGCGATCGTACCCTTCAGATCACTTGGCGATCGTACCCTTCAGATCACTTGGCGATCGTACCCTCCTGATCACTTGGCGATCGTACTCTTCAGATCACTTGGCGATCGTACCCTTCAGATCACTTGGTGATCGTACCCTGCAGATCACTTGGCGATCGTACCCTCCTGATCACTTGGCGATCGTACCCTCCTGATCACTTGGTGATCGTACCCTTCAGATCACTTGGCGATCGTACCCTCTTGATCACTTGGCGATCGTACCCTCTTGATCACTTGGCGATCGTACCCTCAGGTGAGGTGACGCCAAAGCTCATCTCCGGGTCGGACACACAGCCGACCAGCTCTCCCTTTTGATGGAAGGCTCTTAAGCCAACCTCGAGCCTCTTGCAAACACGCGGTCTAATCTCAACCCCAAGGCTCACCGGGGGCGCAAAAGTTCACCAAAGAGGCTGTAACTTGAGTACAACTTCAAGAATAAGACTCGAAAAGTAGAATGCGAGTTTTGATGGATCGAGTTATGCAAGTTTTTATATAAATACTGGAGCACTCAGCTCAGAAACAACACAACTTGGCTCAGAGAGTTGTTGAGCTTTGATAATTGAATAGTCAACATAAAAAGCAGCTCAACTTTTCTGGTTTTTACTTCTCTTTTTTCCTGGTTCAGTCACAGCGGGACTTTTCTAAACTCTATTTGCTCATAAGCTTAGTCTTTTCTTCATAATATTGTGCAGATTTGATTTACTTTTTGATGCCAATGATCATTTTTTTATTTTTCCAATTCTACATTTCTCACAGCATTTACACATAATAATTAGAATATCTATTTTTCTCCGACGAATAGATATTTTTCAGAGGTTTTAATCGTTCAATATTTCGCTTAGTCATTTGACTGTTTTCGTAATTTTTATCGAAGCGCAAACATTGGTCCTGAACATCTGGTGTCTTCAACTTAAAAAAAAATAAAAATTGTGTCCATGATATTCTTAACAAGTCACAACTAAACCTTCCTTGTGACAAAGCATTCTAACCGCAACAAATTCCGACGTACTCATACGACTCAAGAAAAGCGCACGTATTCAATCACCTACAAATTTTGCTTCTTTTTGTACTTAAAAAAAAAACACGGTATCACATCTTATTGTATAGCCACAATTCAAGTAAAAAACACACCCTTACTGCAAAAAATTTTTAAGATTATTATTTTGAGCTTGAGCTAGCCTAAATTTCCTGATCATGGTTATCAGTATACTTAGGTTCACTGAATAATTTTAAATCATAGATCAAGAAAAAAAGTTTTAGGAGATAGCGGGTTTCTTTTATGTTCTTCCAATCTAACGTTCAACGTTCTAAGAGACGATCACTCGATGAAAGTTTGCGCAACACGATATGCTCCTACGGCAGGAACTGCAAGTCTTTCTACGCTTTAATAATACAATGCAATAAAGAGAATTGACTGAAGGAACAGGGGAAGCACTACTTACCAGCACAGGTTAGATTTGTGAACGTAAACCTAACAGGGCACAGCAGGGTTCGGCTACCGTGGACTTGATCATCATTTCGCTTTCAAGGCACGGTAGAAGAAAAAATGTAGGGTCACACCAGTCTATTTAGGATCAATAGAATTAGTTATAGCCATTCGTGTCATATCCTAGATACTGAAATTCAGCATTACTGAGAGCAACTACGAGCTTGTGTATGTATATTGTAATATGTAATACCCCGCCAAACTCGGTATCAACGATACGGACTCGAGTTTTAAGGCTCTGGATCTCTCAAGTGTTTTTGAAAGTGACTTATTACAGTGCCCTTGGTCAACAAAAATGAGTGTATTAATTTACCAGTGAACTGAAACCAAGAACGCCAGTGTCAATTTCTTCCCATCTATTCGTGGCACGATACACATAAATATATATACACACGACGGTCATTCTTAGCAGTAGAATACCGGAACTATACAACAGTTCAGATGTATAGTTCCGGTATCAAATATGCATACATCAGTCAGTGGATACGTTTTCTGTGGACACCTCGTATAACCAATCGTTGTGCATGCGTTCTGAATAAGAAGCACCCGCACGAAGTCGAGACCAGATTTTCTGTGATCGGAAACTTCGATACCAGAGCGGACGTGACTGAGAAGTGCATTTTGATTATTAAGAACAGATCAGGACAAGGCTAATAATCAGAGTTTTCTCAGACATGTTTCTTGCAGCTCGAGACAGAATGCATCAGCAAAATACTCACTGCTTTCGTGGAACCATTGAGAGTTGATACGCGATAATTCAATGCCGCAAGGAGTCACGAACTGTCTGCTTGAATATGTGAGACTCCCATACGGACCCATTTCTGATTAGCATTTAGGAAACTGCAACAATAATTATTGATGCTCAATCTCATTGACTGCAAAACTCATCTCGTTCCCTAACCTTTTCCCTCAATCTTCATTCTAGGCCAAAGCTCCAACCTGTAAGTGCTCGCATTAACGCTTGTACGACTTTTCTTGATATTAACTCGCATTGTATATGTACAAAGTAAGTTTGCTCGCCAGAAGTCGCAGAGACATCGTCCCAAGTTGCTGGTTCTCCATTACGGAAGTTGTGCAAGCAATCAACAAGCGCTGTTTGCAGAGGCTGCAATGGCACTGTCTTATCTTAGTGCCAGAATACGAGGTAAAACCAGATGGAAGATAATTTGTTTTTGTTTTGTTTCACCTTCTTTCGAATCGGATGGATGGGAAAATAACGATAAATTGAGCCAATTCAGGTTTTCCTCCATGTTTCTTTGTACACAAACATGTAGGATACCTGAAAAATTCATTCAAATTTGATCAGTTTGAATTTTTTTCACAACATTATTTTCATTCAAATTTTAATGAACAGTACAGGAACTTCATAGCTAAGTTTCGGCAATAAAAATTCTTAAAATCACGTGTGAAGAATTTTAAAAATATTTGGGCAAAAAAAAATCACGCAGTAAAAAATTTCGGCTATATGAACGATGCAAAATAAAATGTTGGTGAACTTGCTGCGAAATGGAGACATTTGAGCGTTAACTTTCTGTCAGTCAGAGATATGAGAAATAATTTTTGAAAAATTTGAAGAAATGTGATAAATTTATTTGGCCAAAAGTCAAATCGATGGAAGGACGAAGCCTCCCGAAATGAATTACTCACTTCCAAGTGTTATTTTGCAGCCAATGTCTTTATGTAAAAGTGAAAAGAAATCAATTTTTTTAAATTTTTTTGTGTACAGCAGTTTTCCAGTATAGGCCATTGAAAGATAAAATCTCCAAGACATTTAATTTGAATGCTCCAATTTGAAAGTTATTTTTAGCACAACCTGGAAGCATCAAAAGAAAGAAAAATAGTCTGTTCAAGTTGGTTAAGAAGGTAGCCTAAGTAAGTCATTAAAACATATGAATGAAGCGCAATCAAAGCATAAGGAAATTTTACGAAACATAATTGCAATGAGAGACCAAAAATACCGGCTAACTACACTGCGTGTCATATTATGAAAATTTTCCCAATTATTTATAAATTAATTGATGAACTGATATAAAATTTCCAGGAGATGTCGACACTTCTGACATCCCCTTGCTGCGGAAAAATCGTCCACACACGCTCAACGTTGACCAACTGACGTCAAAGTTGCCTTATTATTGATTACTCATGCCAAACTGATGACGAGGTGCTCTAATTTATGTATAGTAAAGGCAGCAAATGTAGCTATCTCGATTTTGAAAATGAAATTAATGCCTCTGGATTGCCAAAATGTAAGCTGTAAAGAAAATAGTAAAAATAATGGTCAGAAATTTCCGAAATGTGTAACACTTTACAGGTGACCCTACGTCAGAGGGTTAATAAAATTAAATCAAAAGTTGCATCACGTCATTCTATGCAACGAATTCAACGTCAAGCTGTGAAGAGTCCTGGATTAACCAGTGAAAAAATTTTTTGGCCCCGCCAATTTAAACAGTTTAAAAAATTTAAAACAGTTTAAGCTATTTATTTACCAGTAACGATACAGAAGTATATTTGACAAATGTATCGAAAACTACTTGACGTCTCTATGTGAAAGGCATTGCTAAATCAATAAAACCCGTCTCACATCCTCTATTGACCTAAAGCCAAGTACAAAATTGACTGATATGGGTAAAAGATAACATTAGGTCAAACTTTTTACAAGTTTTACATACTGACGAAACATGCGCTAATCTTGGCGACACTGAGGGTAAAGCAAAGAATGTGGGGGTAAATAGACGGAATCGCCATCATCGTTTTAGGCGCCAACCAGGCGGTGGAGGATTCATAATTAGGATTTAGGCAGGGATTACCATAAGAACCTGAGTAAATACCAGACGATAATAAAATGGCTTCAAATACATGAATAAGCTTTCCCACATAAATAACATTGAACTGTGGTTGGTTGAAGAGACGGAGAGCAACATTCAGGACAACATTCTCTTCATACAGGAAAATACCTCGAACTCATAAAACTAAAGAATGTCCTCAAACAATAAATTTCAAGATAGTTTAAGCACGACAAAGGTGTTCTCAAGAGAGGAAAAAGGAAAATGTCATTTAGTATGAAATTCAGGAAACTGAGGATTTATTTATTTATTTATACCATGCGAAGAGAAACAGCGAGATTTAACAAACTGTACGAAGCAAGATACAAGTTGGAGGAAAAAATAATAGATGCTGGAAAAAGGACGGCAGTGAATCAGAAAAAGCCTTTCCGCAAAACACGAAAAATCTACTCTACGTATTTCCACAAAAGGAAAGCTTATCTAACCTTCGGCTCAGGACCTCATATCTTCCCCCTGGGGACGCTTGAGTGCCTCTAAAACATGGGGTTTTGTGGGCTTCGAAATACGAAGTGGCTCGCAAATTCCCCGTATTTAAGCCCTTTAGGTTTCTATTGGTACCATCTTGCGATCATGTTGTATGCTGAAACAACGCCTAAACACAAATAACGTCAATTTGAGAATAAGGATAAGATATGTTAAGCCCTTCTTGACACATCACGTGAAATTACTGCAGCTGAGATCCTGAAATTAATGATTTCCATAGACGGACTGTTCGTTCAAGTAATTTCTAAGAAAGGAATGTACATTCCGTAACATTGGCTCTTAGATATTCATTTAAATTATGTATCTTCAACTGTACATTCACAAATTTTCTTAATTTATCTGACGCTAATGTTCATTTTCTAACGAAAGTAACAATAATTTGTGTGAAAATCTTTTCACTTTTATGGCTTTAATAACGCTCTCGAATAACTTGATACACTGAGATGACCAGCTGTTCAGTATAAATGTTATTATTCATTGCCAGCTTACATTTATAACTCTTACGGTATGCGCGTATCGTAAATGTCATTATTCTTTGGAAATTTCACTTAAATTTATTGCATGTTTTTCGACATCAATGAAAAAACGTTATTTCGTTAATAATTTGAGACGTGTGCATGTTTAGAAGATAAGTTCTCTGCTTTTCGTTAATTGATGAATTTAACTCTTAAATTAGCAGTGATTAAATAATACGTAAGCCAAAACTTATTGATATCGATTTTCTGCCGCTTCCAAAATAGCTTTACTGTTCGCTTACATGCAGGCCGTCCTATATTAAGTGCGAGTGCGGAAGGGCAGCCCCAATAAATGCTAGTGCAAAAAAAGCAGCCCTAAAAATTATGAGTCTTAAAGGATCTCCTCAATTAATAAAAATACAGAAGAGCGACCCAAATAAAAACGAATATTGGAGAGCAGCCCAATAAATGCAAGTGCGAAGAAGCGGTGTTAATAAATGTGAGTGTAGAAGAGACCTGTTGAATGACACTCATAAATTTTCATTTCAAATTTATTTCCTGCTCAGGATCTTTGTATAGTTTACGAGCACACTTTGAGCGGGAGCTTTCACAGGCCCTAAACACATTTATTTCCTGTTCCGTAAGTCTATCTCATATTTGCGCTTCTTTTCGAGAGTAACGAAATGAACTTCTTTTACTCTGTATCCGCTTTGGAATTTTTTAAAATCTAATACGAGATTGTATTACTGTACACATGAAATCGTACCCAAACCTTTTTTTGAATTTGTAACGTAAATAAAATGAGATTGTCACCTGTAGAGTAGTTGATTTTTTAGGACTGAACCTGAACTTTTGAGAGTCAAATATTCTCCCCAGAAGTTAATTTAGACTTTACATATAAATTGAAACGCTACCTAAGTTATAGTTTTGATTCCGCGTTTTTTGAAAAATAGTTAGTCATTGAAACATTGCTCGATGGCACCAGATCATTATTATTTGAGCAGCGTGTCAGGGTGCTAAACATGGTGGTCAAAAGCGCAAAGGAATTAATTTTCAAATAATTATCGACAAAATATCCCCCACTCAGGCTTAAAAATTCTGATTTTCCCCATCGTTTCGCAACATAGACTGACATATCCAAACCGAAAGTCCTGATAGGATGTTCACCGAAAAGAAAGTAATTAGAAAAGTTTTCTTTGCGCCACAACCAGACAAACAAGAGTGGATCACGATGCTTTAGTCCTCTCATCGCTTCCTCTGATGGCAGAACCAAAAGAAGCCTGGCAACATGACCCTACATGACGGTCGTGTTGCGTGCGTGTTTGGAATTTGACCTGAGATGCGAATGTGAGCGGGTCATGACATCGCGTCCGCTACCCTCGCCTCTCTCACTCCTCTCCTTCAGCCAGGGAGGACCATACAGATTTAATGAAGCATATCACAGTTAAATTGGTGAGAGCGAGGGCATATTTTGCGCAAGATACGGCCGACGTAACCAGGGCCGAAAATTTTAAATTTAATTTTCAAAAATGACACTCTCGAGAACCATTAAATTAATCAAATACAAGAGATCAATTGAACATGTCTAGAAACGTCTCGAAAACTTGTTTTCCAATCATTCTTAAATACCTCAAGTTCGAATAATACTCGAAAAATTGTTTTATTTTGGAAATGGCATTGAATGAAGACCATTCAACATTTAACAACCCTTCCTTCAACCGAAATTCGTGGCAGAAATTTTAAAATTTAATCTTCCAAATGAAATGGAAATAGCATTAGGTGAAATCCCTGAGCAATTTGATTTTGACAATTCGTGAAAATAATCAAATTGTACATTAATATACGATTCTTTAATTTTATGTTTACAATTTATGTTGATCAATTTATTGTTTCAGTGCCTTGCTGAATTACAACGAACATCTCTAACGACTATAGGATTAAATTAAAGAAAGTGTTTCGGTTGGTTGAAGTAACAGCACCTGTAAGCTCTCAAAATGTAAAATCGCTCACTTTTATCTCCTACCCAAGGTGAGTGTACACGAATGAAAGATGATAGTTCTGTTTACTTCAGGAAAAAAGTTACGAACCTTTTTAGGATGTTTTCACGTTCTGGACTTATAAAAAAAGACTACTATTATGGTACATTAAAATGTCGACGTTGGTGTTCGAAACTCTAAACTCCTCGGTTCAGAGCATCGTTTTTTACATGTTTTTCTTGTTTTTCTCTACACGGTTATTCCTTACGCCGCTTGCACCAATCTGTAAAACTGTATGTCTAGCGATATGTATATCTATCTCAACCATCTATGAATATTCTTTGTAGGTGTTCAGCGCCCTGCCTATCCCAAAGTTCCTTCGAACACGTTATGGTAGCTATCATACATCGGTGTCACCAAGTACATGTGTGCTCTTACAATCCAACGTACCTTCAGCTTCACACATCCACTACGTCACACCGTGTGTTCCCTCTATGAAACCTGACGTATCCTCATCGTCACTTCCACAACGTCACATTGTGCTCCTTCCATATCCCCTATTATCGTGACATACTCTCACGTCCCTTCCATTGCGTCACGCTGTGTGTTCTCTCGATGTCCCCTAATATCCCAACGTACCCTCATCGTCCCACTCGCATAATGTCCCACAGTATAACCTCCTTGTTTCCCGGTAACCCGATGTACCCTCATCGTCACTTTCATTGCGTCACACTGTGTATTCTCTCGATGTTCCCTAATATCCCAAAGAACCCTCATCGTCCCACTCGCACGAAGTCCCACAACATGTCCTACTTTGCACCCACTTCGCTTTGGGTCCCAATGCAAACCAAGCTTCAAGTGCCCTCGGCTGAGCGACGCCCTTAAAGCTGATTAAGTCAATTGGTAGTTCCAAGAGATTCAGTCGTTATTCTCCTAAAAATTGAGGTCACCGAGCGGATTACCTTTAATGAAGCAAGTCACAATCAAATTGGAGAGACCGAGGGCCTATTTTGCACAAGATACGGCTGACGTAATGCCACAGAAAACCAAAACAGGGTTTCAATGGCTTGTTATACATAAATATGAATGCCAAGATGTGAAAAAGTAATTATAATATGGGAGAAAAACTGCACTCATTATTTTTCATTTTTGCGCAGGGTAACCTAACTAGTTTGTCCTGGATTGATTCCATTCTTTTTGGGGCTAGATCCTGAATTAGTGACATGTTTCATACGAATAAAAAATGTACGTAAATTTTTGGATGCTAACAATCAACGAGAATTTTAAGATGAAGATAACACACTCTGTTTATTGGCATAAGCATTTTTCGCTTCATTTGGTTGTCATGGCAATCCGAGCTTCACGGTCGTTGCTACACAGGAGTCGATGCGAATTACATGAGCTCGAATTGACAAGAAAAGTGTTTGTTGTTTGGCGGACTAATTGTCCGATAGATTACATTCAATGTCCCCTAGCTCAGCTCGATGAGATCCACTCTCTGCAGTGATGTAAATATTTTGCTGTAGTTGTCTCACGCATGGAATATTTGGCGATCATGACCTGTAGTTTTTCTTTGGTTTTATTAAACTTAAAAAACAACAGATGTCTTTTCTTCAATGATACCAACTTAAGCTGTGCAGCTTGCGGGGACTAAAGCCAAAAATTCTTATGGATGTTTTCACGTGCTAAAATGCTAACAAATTTGAGAGAACATATCTTGATCTGTGCGTCAACTACGTCAATTTAGGTACAATGCCATTCGGACAGAGCAGCCATTTGAGCGTCCGTCTAGATACCGAGGAACAAAAGCCTCTATTGCAGTATGACGCTCGATGTAAGTGCCTTTCAATGACAATTTTCTACAGTAAACGTTTCTAACTCCTGTAGGACAAGCGTTTCTTCACTCCAAGCATGTGAAACTTGAGAACGCTTCTGCAGCAATAGTGCGAGGTCTCTATGAGCGCAATGCCTTTGTAGTTCCTGCGCTCAAAAATCTGCGGACTCATGGGGCACATACAATTAGAAAGAATTCAAATATAGACCAGAGAATTGCTTTCACAGAATATTCGATGCTACGCCTGAACAAATTCGGCGCCAAACGCTTACTGAATATTTAGGGAATAATTGGAGTTCTCCACATCGCCTCGACGACGAATTTTTCAGCACGCGTTTAATTTCGGTTTATCGCAACGAGACAAATATAACCAACGTAATAAAAGTTCTAGGAATCGTATCACTATTCTCTTAGATTAGTCTGCGAAAGTAAACACAAAGTGAGGAATATTGGGTACAAACGCTTTACATAGAGAAAATTCTAAGTCATTCAACGAGAATACATACACACGACAGTGGATCCTGTAAAAGCATGACCCAAAAGGCTAGTTGCTCAAAATATTAAGCATTGTATCCCTAACAATTGCAACTATTTAAACCTGTGCGTAATTTAACTAAATGAGATGAATTCATCATGAAATAAATACCGTTAAGGAATTAAAGAGCATAATATGTTTCATGCAGATGAAATTCTTCTAATGTATTTTTTTGGCTACATCAGTTCTAAGGCAAACTTCGCTGAAATATCGAGGAGAGCGCAAGTTACGAATGTCCGAGCTCATTACAAACAATTTAGTGGAAATTATGGTACTACGCTCGAGTAAATGTCACCGAATTTTCGATCACGATTACTTTACAGCCGTTCAAACCGAACTCATTACTGGCAACCCAAAAATAGCATATCAGTTGAGTTACCTTGGTTATCTTCGAGTGATTTTCCGCTCAAATTTAGACGTTTGATATTGCTGTTTGAT
Source organism: Platorchestia sp. MABIK (assembly GCA_014220935.1). Taxonomy (NCBI): domain Eukaryota; kingdom Metazoa; phylum Arthropoda; class Malacostraca; order Amphipoda; family Talitridae; genus Platorchestia; species Platorchestia sp. MABIK. The sequence continues at coordinate 159,910 of JACJUY010000638.1, read as the reverse complement.
GGGATTTTCTCAATCTCAAAAGTAATAAGCTTCAAAGATTAGTTTTCTGCGCTGTACCAGAATTTCCTTATCCGGAAAACCGGCTCTGCGGTAGCGAACCTTCCGCAAAGTGAATCTCAAGTTCGACTTCCAGAAAACTGACCCTACGACGGATAAGATTTACGAGGCGATTTTAAAAATTTATTCATAACCCCACGACACCATCAATTCCGGTCAAAAAATTGGTCACTTCAGGTCCTGGAAAGTTTTTACGTGCGTTGGTCTGAGGAAGCATGCGTCTATTAAAGTGCCACAGGCACTCCTGAGAAGCATGCAATATATCAAAATATAGGAGATCAATCAAACAAGTCTAGAAACTTCTCGAAAACTCGCTTTGCAATCATTCTTCAAATACCTCAAGTGCGATAAATAACCTAAAAATTAAATGATTACTGAAAGAAATTCATACATCCGTTTAGTGTTAAAAATGAGTTTAAGCATTCTTCTCGTGAAAAGAGTACAATATATTTGATTGGAATACTACCGTAGAAATACGTAAGCCAAAACGTGTTCCATCATCTTGTCCTAATCGCTGATTTAATCATGATTTGCTCTCAGGTGACCCATTCTTCAGCCTTTATGTGGGAATTTTATTTGTTGACTGAGGTACGTAAGCCTGGTGTATAAAGTATGGAAGCACACTAAAACTCCCTATTAAAGTGAATCATTTTTTCCGGTCAGATGACATCGTGACCTCAACAACTGCTAGCTCCACTCGCTACGTTTTATATGTTGGCTACATTGGTTCTCCTTTTTATCTTACGCGTGAGATTCCCTAAGAATCGTCGAATTAGAATTATGATCTGGTTTATGTACTTTCTCGTGCGTCTGGCTCTCTTTGTTTCTTCCAAACCCTGACGTTCACGCTTTAAAAAAAATTTATTGTACGAAATTGTTCGCATACCTTCTTTCATTTCCCCTACATTTCTGCAGCTGGACAGGAATAAAGATATTTTTATTCAGTGGAGAGAAAACATACTGCACATATAGGTTTTTATGTCAGATTATTCCAGATTATAATTCAACAGAGCAATCAAATTAAGCGACATCCCCATAGGTCATGTTATGAACACAGCCACTATTCCAATGCCCAATTATATCATCTTGTTTTTTCTTGCTCTTTTTATTTTAGAAGCTTATTTAACCTTCAATGATATTATTGTTGGCTGGCAGATATTCTGTTCATTTTTGTGTCGTACTTGTAGCGTTGTTTGTTCATGCTAGCGGTGAACAAATTTTTCACCCCCTTGATTATACAGAAATCTTGTGATTCTGAAAACACTCCTCACGTGTATTATTAAATCATTTTAAAATGAAATCCTTACGAGCGATACATTACCATTTACTCTCACTTCAAACGAATGTTTAGAGAATAAGTGAAATATGTTTGCTCTGCAGACGTCAAATATCTTCACAAATATATGAGGAGTAATTTTCATTTGTTTTTTCTCTTTAAATATTGTTATAAACATCTAAGTGAGAAGAACATGTTCAGAAGCTGCGTCTTATCAATACATTTGCTGATACCGTATGCCCCGAACAACGCAAAAAAAGCTGCGAATGTTTGGAATAGGGACACTACCATCTCGTCTGAACTCTTCCTTTTGGCGTTTTGGCCTGAGACTTGTCATCGGAGCCCGTGGATGAAAACGTTATCGGAGTACAAATAAAAAATATGTATAGACTGCTAAGAGTTTGAAAAGAAATCATTTTTAATTGCATGCATTCGTGCAGTTTTCTGGAATTGCTGACAGGGACAGATTGGACGGAAGAAGGCCCACTAAGAAATCATTGACACAGATTATCACCACGTATTATTTCATGGGCCTTTTGAAATTGGAGTAATGAATACGTCAATATTTAATACCCAAACTATTTTCATCATAATATCAAGAATTTTGTACACGATGGTTCACCAAAAAAATAGCTGCCTCATTAAAAGTATAAAACTTTTCCTTTTATTCCCTAAAAAAAAAATTTTCTTTTCCTACCTATTTTTTTGTTTCGTTCAGTTTCATACTGTCTGAATGTTGTCATTACTGAGAATGAATTTGCGTTACATTGTAATCTCTTTTCTCGTATACGATTACAATCGAAATAAATTTATTCTCACAAAAATATATAGCTCTGTTTTAAAATTCCTTCGACACACCATTAAACACAAGTAGTGAACCATTCCTGACTTATTTATGAAGTCATTGGCTTATTCATATGTTTGATTAATTTGTGAACTTGGGCCTACCTATATTGAGGTAATTTCAGATAAATGATTGCAACATAATTATGTTGAAATTCCTCTGAAACTTTAAATCAACAGAATTTATCGAAAGGAAATATTTAAGTGCAAGCAAATTAGAATATTCCAAATCTATACTTCTCCCGTTCACATACTCTGACGCCTCACTGAAGGTCTCATTGTTCAGGATCGCTTGCTTTGAATCTTTAAATCGACAAAGTTTAAATTGAGTTATTTGAGGTGTCGTAATTTATTTTGACTGTGTCGACGACTCTGAAATTAGCATTCCAACTTAAACGAGTTTTAACTTAATTAGTAATATTGAATTTGTTCCTATAAAATCAGGAAAGAACGTTTACGCTTCCAGTTGATGCTGTAATTTCCTTCAAATGAACAAGCATTTTAAAAAGTGAACGTTTTAGTCTCTTTGCAGATGTGCCATTATAAATAGTAAATATTGGTTTGAAATAATTTTCATACGAAACTGAATGCCATTTAACTTGGCTGGTAGTTTCTCGCTGCTAAGTTGCCATTTCGCTTCACCTCTCAAACGCTTTCAGTGCTAGTGCGTGTACTGTAAACAAAATGTTCGTGTGTATCATTGTGTTCTTCCAAAATTATCTACGCCTAATTTCAAACGGTGATATCTGCTTGCGTTTCAGTTGAAAGTTCTGTATTTTACGAGTGTTGCCAACCGGAAACTTTCATTTCAAACAAACACAAATTTGGACGATAATAGTGATTTACCATGGCTATCTTTCCTTTCTTAAGAATATTTTCTTGATATTTTTTAACATATCTTTGAATAATGTCATTTATACCATCAAGGTGTTGTCTTCAAAACTAATTTGGAGTGAAATTGGTTTTCGGTTGTCTTGGAACCATGAAAAAATTTCTTGAAAACCGGCAAGATCTGTGACAACCACCAAAGGTCCATATAATAGCCGACGAGCGAGCACCCAGTACATTTGTCTCCGTACGCTGAAAGGTACTGTGCCTAGTGTAAGAAATGTTTCCCTGTGTCTGTGATTCATTATTTTACGTGTACATCATTTCTAAATTACTTTGTAAAAGTTGATTCTTATTTTTTCCAACGGGAAGACTTAGGCTTTAGTATTCGAAAGCTGTTTTTGTAATTTAGCTCATTTTACAGGTGCATGAAGCTACAAAATATCAAACTACATAGACTAGATGTGCTGCATTAAATCTTAGGAGTATTAATGACATGCGTGTTTTGAATAGTCGTGCTTTAAGTAAAATGAGCTCATTTTTTGAGACTCCGTGGGTAAGTTGTGTACAATTTATACTCGATGCTTGTGTCTGAATAATAACAAACGACATAGAAATGCAAAAACTAACTTCGATGGTAAAATCTCTGACCTCAGTTTTAAAACAATCTATTTGTACAACTGTAGAGAATAGAACAAACGCTACATTTCTTTGAATTACAAGTTATAGCTTAGCAAAAATTTGGACGTTTAGAAATATTCCAACAATTGGAATGCGTCGAGACTCTTTTGAATGAAACGGTGAGTAGCATGGCTAATCTATTTGGTGTGGCTTGGAACGAACGACTCTCACAAGAACACGCCACACACCCACCTCAGTCTGGGCGTGTTTACGCAATTGAGATTCATCCTTCTGTTGTGCATCATGCTTACGTATCTTCTCGTTTTAATTCTCTGCAGAAAGTAAATATGTTTCACGAAAATTTAACGTCAGGAAAATTTTATTTTGCAAGACTTTTTTTGCTAGAGTTGATGTGAGCTGTACTCAATAGAACAAAAATGATACCCGGTCGTTAAATTATATGCTTTAAAGACTAATTTGCTTTAAATAGCACAATCCTAGTCTCAGAAATACTGACTTCACAACATTTCATTGCATTAAAGGAGAGAAATTTCATGCTGAACAGAATAATTGTCATTATTGAATTCACACGAAGAGGTCGTTTTCCAAAGTTATTTGCCTTCAGCGAAAGAAAGGCTTTCTCATTAAGTTATTTACTAAATGGCACGCCAATTTTTCGAATGGTTTTCAAGTTTTGTTGTTTTTTCTGTATTATTAATTAGAGCTCAATTACCATTGTGTCTTATATTGGAAATTTATTTGATTCTTTTTGATATTCTTTCTCAAGTGTTGTATTCCTAAACTTATTAATTGAACAACATTTTACTCCTCAATTTTCCATGATAACACTAACAATTGATATGCTGTAAGTGATAACAAACAGTTAAGAGATAACAAGTTACTTTACGCTTAACAGATATCTAAAAGCTTACTGCGCAATAGCTTTGAAACCTAGAATAATTTTCAATTCCTACAGTGCTCGTGTCTACACCAGTGATTAAGATTTTTTCATTCGCGTGAATGCATGATAAACTTCACATATTTTTCATTTCGTATGATAATGTTCGTGCTCAACTTCACATGTTTTATATTTCGCATACAAATTTTATGCTCAATCTCACATATTTTTCATTTCGCACGATATAATGTGGGCTCAAGTTCAGTTATATTTTTTCATTTCGCACGATAAAATTTTATGCAGAATCCATCAAGGCTGCGCGCTAACGACATTGGAGCCATTGTTAGCGTAAGAACTTTACAGTCCCACAGCCGGCACGCATTTTTCAGTTTTGGGTCTCTGTGAAACTCTGCTTGTCTTTGTGACGAGGCCTTGTGCGGTCGGCCGATCGTACTTAGGCCAGGCGTCACACATTGTTTCTCTCTATGCTTTTATCACTGGGCGTTCCGTGTGTCCATAACAATCTCGGAGCTCAGGACAAGGGACAAAAAAATCCCGTCCTTATCGTTGTTTTATCGCTTAGGCTCAAATTTGTCCTACGGGTCAAGCCGACTGTCCAGTCCGAACATGACTCATGCGCTCAGCGCACTAGTAGATTATATTTGTTTTGTATTCATTTAAACGAAATTTCAGTTTTTATGACCACAAAAATTGGTTTAGAGCATAAATATTTTTACTCTAACGTTTTCGGGTATTTATTAGGTATCACTGGGCATCACACAAAATTTTATTTGGTATCACACGAAAATTAACCTGAATTGATGAATGAATCTTAATACGCACTTAACATCAGAAAATACATTTCTATCATTAATTTTTTGCCTAACGGCTCAATTAAAATGAAGTTTCTCCATATAGTAGAAGGATAAGATTATTTTTTTCCATTTAAATTCAGTTCTGTTCAAATACATTTAACATATGCCTTCACTTTTCCCACGTCTTCCAGACGATATTTATTTCACTGACATATTTTCTATGATGTTTTAACTTTATATTAATTCTACAATTGATTTTTTAAATTTTCTCATGAACTAAAAAGCTCACACACGTTTTTGCATGAGCTAAGGTAATATTCAACAACCACTAAGATCAAAATGTAGCCACAGAAATTTATCGCCCCAGGGTGGCATGGAGCCATGAGTTGATACATAAGAGTAGAAATTTAGAGTATTTACACTGTCATGTTTCGTTCTATGCCGGAGCTCATGCTCTCATATTTTCTATGCCTTTTTGAACTGCTCCATCAATATAGACGTCCTGTGCTGATGTCGCATTTTAATTAAAAGTTCTAAACCCATCTGATACTAAATAAATTCACATCCTTATAAATCAGTATACTCACCCTTCGACGCACGTCTTAAACATATCTCTAACACCGCAACAGGTCACCCTGAAAAAATATTTTTGAGACCCGTTTTTTGCTCTAATTTTTTACGCTAATTTTCCTTCGCTGGAACAGAGAAAACGACGCCAAGATGACGGACCTCAAACTGCCAGTGACCAACAAGGCAAAACAACCGGCGGCGGCCACCGTTACCCATGTGCGTGTGAGCACACAGGCCGTTGCCAACATCTACCGCAATATTATGTGAGTGTAACTGCTTTATTTTCTTTAGATATCATCGTGGGAGGTGTGTGCCCGAGATTCAGTTTGCTATTTTCAACGTTTAATTTTAGTCTCAGAATTTACTGCATAAACTGATACAGTGACTAGCGACCTAGATATTGGACAAATACTGCAAATGCTGCTTTCATGCTTTCACGGCATCGTTGAGGAATCAAGGTGTTCCATACATCGTATTACAAAATTTTTGTCGAAAATTTTAGCTGTCCAGTTATGTCAGAAACATATTCACTGTAATTTGTTTGTTTGATGACATTATAAACGTCACGAATTCGTAAACGTCCAAAAATGGAATCTAGTGTATTCTGTTTGCCCCTACTACCTCAATAGTGGAAAGATCTTTCCTTAGCTTGATCATGAATGTTTGACCACACTTCACAGGCTTAAAACACGGCGATAATGCAGATGAAGTTGTACATGAAAAATATATTTTTTACCTTTTGCTAATCCTGTTGTAATATTTCAGGTTCGATATGCTCTTTACGTACACGTACTACCTCCTGCTCCTCTCGCTCGGACTCTTCCTTTTCCTCGTGCTTTGCTGGCCTGCTCAGCCAGAGTCCACTTTGGGGTCTTCGAAACAAGTAGTCATCAACATCTTCAAGACGGTTTTCGGTGAAGATTCTGACAGCCCGGACATTTCAGTCGAAAATTCAGATTACGTCCCGTACCCGCTATCAGACTCCTTTATCGACCATGTCAATGAGAGAGCCACCACGTGGGAGGTGTGTGAAACGCATTTTAATCGTAATATCGAGGAATTCGCAAATTTTTGGAGCGTGTAGTTGTGTATGAAATAGAGTATCTTTTGTTACGAAAATCAAAATGAACTTGTATTCTGCATATTTCAAAAAAAAATTTGAATGAATTATTTTAAATATGAATGTTATATAAAAATCGTTATAAAAACTTATTATAAATGTATGTTCAGTTGTTCTATGACTTCATCTCCTTATTTGGCATAATCAAAAACAGGAGGCTAGAAGTTAAATGTTTTCGCCAAGCTTATTTTATAGCTTTCGATTTTTCCCCTAATTTGCAAAAATGTTCGCTGCTTCCCTACATTATTATTACGTATATAAAATTCCACGCGTTCCAAATTAGTTCGGTATTTGCACTCAATTCTCAATGGATGATTATTCCTGGTAATAAAATACCCCAAAGAATCAGTCTCGGTTCCATTCTTCACTCCAAAACCACAGTCCCGAATATCACAATTGAAAGCGTACTATCTTTTTTATGAATTTCACAGGCTGGTCGGAACTTCCACTCTTCAGCGTCCATGCAGACCATCAAGAGAATGATGGGTGTGCTTCCCAAGAAGCACGTGCTCGGATCTGTGCAGTCCGAAATTCCCATGAAGTTCTCCTCTGGAAGTAAGAATACACAGACACAAATAGGATAATTCTCCTCTAGATGTTCACATTAATGTAAATGCCAATTATTCGTTTGAAACGCACGTTTTTGAGATTTTGAAGGGAAATTTTTACATGAACACCTTGGTCTGAAAGAACTAGAGGAAAACGAAAGAAAACTAAAACCTGATATTCTCGCCTGTATTGCTCGAAAACTTGTTAAACGTTCGTGGAAACTCTATGAACGCAGTTCTTTGCCGTTTAAATTTGGTTGGAATAAGAGCCGAAAATATTCCATTTTTTAATTTCATCAGAAACTACAAGAGAGCGTCAACATTTTTGGGAGAGTGAACCAAGTTTGAATTTACATTATGAGCTTAAGAGTTCAACATCGAAGGAGCCTCAATTTCTCCCGTATTGAAAACCTGTGAATCCGAGCTCCGAATACTCCATCGTGATCAAATAACTCGAATTAAATGCAAATTTACTAATGTTGTCGTACTAATTTATTTCGACTACGCGGGTCAGACCTTGTGCAAATCCACACTTGAAACTCCACGTGTGTTTTACATAGAGCGTACCAGGCAGTAGAGCTGCTGCTGATCATTTTGTTCAACCAAACTAAAATAGCATTCAGAAAAACTTCGGTCACAGAGATCGTTTTTAGATTTCACATATGGAGTTACTAATTATTATGATCATTTTTATCCACTTACATTAGGTACAACATACCTAAAAGAATTTTATGCACCTGAAATATGTTTTACACACATGCAGCTCCCACGTGGACAATTTTTAGGTTAAATTTATTTTATATACTTCGAATAATTAAAATGCAATATTCAGAATTAAGCTGCTAAATAACATGAATATTCAGCATCTACAAAGAGTACGGTCTTACAAAAAACAGCCCAACATATAACTGGAGACAATCTACAACTTAGGTAAGCAATACAATCGTTTCAAGGTTGAAATGGCATATAACTGGATACAAAATAAAACTTGTTAAAACAAATAACTTATACCTGGACACAATCTACAACTTGAACAAACAATACAAGAGCTTCAAGATTGATCATGCGGTTAGAACGAGATGAGAAAGACCTAAGCTCGACCTCAGTAAATAATCCTAGATGAACTGAGACAATTCTAGGATTTCCTTCAACATTCCTTACGAGGAGGGACACACTTCGCTTTCATGAGTGAGGACATTTAGAACCTCTAGTCAACTGTCAGTCACCGACCTGAATTTTTGATGGTCGACCAATTTGTGATGAATATCCATTAATTTCTGATATTGAGTCCTATTTTTACAGCAAATTATAATGTAAGTCACCGTTAATCATATTCGTTAGAGGTATATTTCAAAAAACTCAGAAAATTAATTATTTTCATTTACTCACAGCGTAAAAGTGACTTCTCTTTTCGCGAGCAAAAAAATATTGCGCCATATTTTATAACCAAATTATCTTTCCTTTGAATATTTAAAAACAGCACGTAACTAATAAGGACGACGTATAGTAAATAGAAAAATCCGTTAGTTTAAAGTCAACAGTTTTTTATGGGGCAATATTTAATTACTTGAACCTGTTCCTCAGTCCTCATGGTAGCAAAAGAGGGTGATGATCTTTCAGTACATCTAAAAAAGTTATTTTTCGCAGAAGAAAACAATAATGCAAATCGTATCATTCTTACGATTCTCAAATGAGTGAATTGCTGCCTTGTTCGTGTTGTAGATTTTTGATTGAAGAAAAATTTCTCGAAAGAAAACAGATCCTCCAAGAAAGACTAATGATTTGAAATGATTTGAGTATGGACTCAAATTTCTAACTACGTTGATATACAAGTACAATTTAAATTAAATTTGAACGTAGCTATTATTGTTTTTGACCTCACGTCTTTGTTACAGATGCCTCAAAAATAGACGTGGAAAACTTCGATGCCCGCGACAAATGGCCCATGTGCTCCTCACTCAGGGAGATCCGCGACCAGGGCGGATGCGGATCATGCTGGGTGAGGACTGAATTTTGTGACAGCTGCTCCACTTCCGAAATCTTATAGCAATTCAAATACCGAAATTCTTAAAAATTTTGCTTAGGTTTAGGCGTTGAATGAGTTATGCGCCTTGTAATTTCCGTTGATTTGTCATTACGATATTGCTCTAATAACAGTAAAAAACCACTAACCTAATCAGCAACTAAAGCAAGAGCGTATTCAGTAGCCAAAGATATGTGTAGGTACGTAATGTTTCCTACAATGAGAAAAACTCAAAAATTCCATTTGCCCTTTTTTTACCCGGAAAAATTAGTACCTTCCCATGCTTACTTTCTGATAGACTCACAACATCCTGTCCTCCACAGGCCTTCGGTGCGGCCGAGACCATGACTGACCGCCACTGCATCATTCACGGCACTCAGTTCCGCTACTCAGCGGAGGAGTTGGTGTCCTGCTGCAGCTATTGCGGAGACGGTTGCGACGGAGGTTACCCTGAACAAGCTTTCCGATACTGGAAAAAGGATGGCATCGTGTCAGGAGGCGCGTACGAATCACACAAAGGGTGCCAGCCGTATGAAGTTCCTGCATGTGAACATCACGTTGAAGGCCCCAGACCCGCCTGTGACGACGTTAATACTCCCAAGTGTGAGCATACCTGCATTCCTGAATACAACTCGACTTACGAGGCTGACAAGCATTTCCCCACCAAAGTCTACGGACTCATCTCAGAGGAGGCAATCCTGAACGAACTTTTTGAGAACGGTCCAGTGGAAGCAACTTTCACCGTTTATGAGGATTTCCTGCAGTACAAATCTGGAGTGTACCAGCACGTGTACGGGTCTTCTGTTGGTGGACACGCCGTTAAAGTCATTGGGTTCGGCGTAGAAAATGATGTGCCGTACTACCTGTGTGCTAATTCATGGAACTACGATTGGGGAATGGGTGGATTCTTCAAGATGGCGAGAGACGAAATGGACAGAATAATGTTCACTGGAATCCCTGGCCCGAGAGGTTAAATTTGAGTCACTGACGCTCAAGTCTGGGTTTTATGTATCGGGATTTTATCTTGAGTTTAAGTGCAATGCGGAGTTGAAATAACCTGCAGAGATGTCTTTCAATCATATCATGTATTGTGCGATAAATGCATTACTTCTCAGGGCAATTTGTGTTCTATAGGTTTGTAGTTGTAGTGATTGATTAGTAATTATGTCACTAAACCAACCCATGTGCTTATTATATATTTCAAAGAAGAGACTGCATTTTGATGTTTTTTGAAAGTTTGCGTAAGAATAATTTAATTTATTTCTTATTGAATTCATTTGCCATAAATATAAGCATAACTATCAGTTTATTTTTATCCGACATGGGATCTTATTCCAATTAAAATGAATTCAAATATAGTTACATCTTCAGATATTTCATTGAAGTCAATGAGGTCACATCGACGCAAATGTGAAAGGTTTTCTTCGGTCATTTGCACGAAAAGTAATCAGTTGTTTTGAAAACATAAAATTTATCTTTTTTGCTTAGTTAACAGTGGCTCTTCAACTTGACGACCGTCAGAAAATTGCGTCAATCAAATAGCGTGGAAGTTTTTTATTTTTACGGCAGCGGGACGTGTTTTATTCGGTTTGTCTTGAAGAAAACCAGGATATTAACATCCAATGATCTTTTCAATTAACTCTTCACAGTCTTAAATCATTATTCATTTCACTATAACCATGGCAAATTTGAATACAGCAGCACTGACATCAGGTTGTCCTTTGTGTCAGAATGAAAGAGGAACTGCTGCTCTGCAGTGAACTTCACAGAATACGTCAAGGTGCTAGTACTACAACAAGTAATTAAATATAACAGAGCCGCGCATTGAAGTAAGTTAAAAAATTTACTTGATTTTCAGAGTTAAAGTTTGACCTTGAGACTTGGGTCGATAACCCCTTCTTAGTATCACAATAAATCAATTTTTACTTGAGATCCACTCGTATTCCTCAAACTTGGGATTCATGCGCATCTGCGATTAGTTATCGTCTACTTGCGATGAAAGACACCCACAATTTCTGCCTCGTAATGCTACTTCAGATAGAATAGTATCTCGCCCACCACCTCTAACACTGTAAAATGTGTAAAAGAATTGCCTGAGAGTAGTATATAAGTAGACTTCCAAGCACAGTTTAGGCTTTTTAGAGAATTTCAGCAATTTAGGAACCATCACCAAAAGCCCATAAACCCATTTTTGAAAAAAACCCTCTCCTACAAACTTTTGTCCTCTATTTCTTGTGGTTCTGTCTTGGATTTCAGACTAAGAAAAATAATTTTCCCACTCATTTCAAGCAAAGTATCAAACAAATATTCAATCTCATTAACGCGTTCAAAATATATTATTAAATACTTAACATGCTGGAATCTTTGTGAGCACAGCTGATATTTTAAATTCTAGGTATTTACAGTTTATAAAAGACTTCTTCCAAATATAAACTTGATTCAAATTCCAAAAATATTTCCCCTGTAATGCGCGAACGTTTTCGTGTATTACTATGTAACTATAAGCAATATTGAAAGAATCAGTGAAAATTCTAGATTTCTTCTGAAGACATTTCTAGGGAGACACTGTATGAATATTTCTCAAATCAGTAATCGGTGCATTCGTCCGTATCGACTGACGAGGTAGCAAATAATAACTATGAGTTAAGTAAATTATGCTGCAATTATAATGCCCACCTCGGGTGTAAAAATTATCAGCTGGTATCTGACTCTTGTCACGAAACGAAGGGGCGACGTGCGACTTTCTCGCCTCTCGTTTTCAACAGAGGGATTGAAACCTCGATAGTCAAAGAAGAAAGGGAAATCAAAGAGGGTAAAATACACGAGAAGAGAATGGACAAAATAGGCGGGAAAGTAGAATAGCAGGAATAGCATGGCATGGTGTGCTTTACATGTCTACTTCCCAAAGAAATACTTTACAATCAGCATGGGATAATGACGACAAAGATAGTAAAATTTGATTACATGATTTATGGCTACGTATTGAACACGTGAGTTAGTGGGTGAGATTGATCACACAGAGAACATTGAACTAAATGGCACACAAAATGATGCTAAAACACAATGCCAATATAAAGTTCGCGATTGGATTATCAACATAAAAATTCAATATGAAATGGCACACCAAATGAGAGAAATGCACCCATCGAATTATAATAAGCGTTAGCGAAGGAGCACGTAGTTTAATGTTGCACAAGAAATTATGACACACCTAAGAGAATCATGAAGTACGACATGAGGATAACGCAAGAACAGTCAACCTTCAACTCACCACAAGGCACTACAATTTATTGCGCTTCGCACGATGCCCAACGTAATGCCCTTGCCAAAATTTGCATCACCTTGAACACACTGAGGCCAAAGAAAACACAATTCCCTTGACAATATAACGCAAAATCTAATTTATGGATGACACTCTATAGATAGGACGCTATTTCAAGGCGCTGTTCAATGTGCTACTTTGTTTTCAAACTTAAGCTTGTGATCTCTACGTTGTGAGTTCGCAATTTCTAATCAAACCCCCACACTGTGATGCGTTGTTGGTGCCAATATGATACTGATTCCACTTGGTGCTTGAAGAATTCACGCCAGACTAATTAGGCTTTGTCCGCTGGCACTTCTCGTGCGTCTGCCGATGTTGCTGTCCGGCTGTCCGATGCCATGCCGGGCCATTTTCGACGGTGGCCGAGTTTTGGTTGTACTGCCCTCGTTGGTGTTGGTAAATTTCTGCCATTCGCACAGAGTTCTTAATTTGAGCCTCGCTCGTTTGAGTGCCGAAGGAGCTTGATTACTGTAGATCTCGCAGGTTGATTCTGCATTGCTGGAGACTTCGTGGTTGCGCGTTTCCAATTGTCATGCTGAAGCTGCTTGCGAGCTTGGGGTTGACGTAGAAACATTTTTGCATGCTTTCGGTTGAGTCGTTGACACGTTCTTGCGCTTGGCGATCATCGTTGCTAAGCTGATACGCTTCGAGTGGATTTCTGGTGCAATTAGCACGTCGGTGACTGCTGGTTATACGACGCTATACTCTTAAAGCTCCGGTGTTGTTACTTCGCCAAGCTATTAATTTTTGATCAATTCCTGTACAAAGCACGCCGGCAAAGAGCCGGTTGCTTGGCTTCACGCGCCCAATTTCGTGCACCTCTTCTTGCGTAACTCAGAGAGAAGACCCCTCTCTTCTTCTTGTGTCGTCCTTCTATCCGTTTCCCTTGGTTCCTTCTAGAAGGTTCTCGAATCTTCGTTGTTCCAATGACAGTATTTTACTCCTGATTGGTGGAGCTCTCGCTTGTTCCGACTTCTTGAATTCTCATTGGTTCTGTCCTCACTCTTGTTTACAACCCGCGAACTCTTGTTCCTATTATTGGTGCCTATGGTGCGTGGCTTGATGGCCCGCGATATTCTAGGGCCATGAGTGGTTCGTGAGGCGGCGGCGACCCTCTGCTGTGGCTCACGCTCCTCGCTATTCGAAGATCGGCCGTTGTATCGCATAATACTTTCCCACACCGCCTACGCTTTTTCTCCAACGGTTTTCTTCGAACAGTCCAAACTCGACCTTCTGGTCCTAAATTCTAGAGAAAATTTGCCCTTCTGGTGGAAACGGGGTAACGTTTTTCTTGACACACAACATCTGGTATACCAAACTTTCCAATGTCTCTTCACATCGCAGCTTTTTTTAATTTACCTAACGTTATGATTCATTTCGTTACACTTTTCAGATGCCATTTCATCATAACTGAACAAAAAAATCAGATTTCGTATTTCCACAACCGATTTTAAAAAACTCAGTTACTCTAGACTGTTTATAACGTTTGGAAAAAGCATTTTAAATAGTTGGTATTCTGCTTGTTCTGTCTTCTTTTTCCAATAAAGAAACAGGTCGGAAAAATCGATTTATTCCTCAAATAGAAGTTTAAACAACAAACAGGTTTTACCACAATTCGATCTACCTACTATTGCACACCGTAAGGAAGGTGAAGGAAAAATAAAGTGATTCTTTAGTTCACACTTATTAGAATCTTGCCAACTATATCACATTTTTATTGAAGAATCTTAAATTTTTTATTGAACTAGAATATTCAAGCTTTCTTCCAAATTTAATAGTTCTGATCGTAATTGATAAAGCTGAATCTTCAATTCATTAGAGTCATACATCAGGTTACTTAAAAGTTATCGAATTTACTAATTTTCAATGAGTAACTGGTTTATATTCCCTGAGTTAAGTACAACATCTCATTGAGCACATCTAATACAGTCTTCTATTTTATATGACATATTTTACCCAATATATATCGTTTCTTTAACATCAGAGCTAATGAATCTGTGATGTTTGCAGATCAGTTATTCTATATTGTACATTAGATCTCATTTTCAAAACAAACCTCTCCAATTGGTAGAGAACTATTTCATTCATGTATGTTTTTAGCTTCTGCTTCTTGATTTTCAATTTCATTTTTAAAAATTCCAACTTCTTCAAACACTTTACTTGTTTCATTTTTGAAGGAGGTTATATGCTGCATAACTCCTTTAAAAAGTTATTTTGCGTGTCTAGGGTGGATTTTAGAAAGTTTAGAAAGTTATTTTGCGTAGTTCCGGAGCATTTTAGAAAACCACATTATTTCCTACTAAAACCATGTTTTTTGCTTAATGGCTCTACAGTTTCTCTTCTCAACGCGTTCTCTATCATTACTAATCTTCGTTTCATATCAGCATTATCATCTACCAATTTCTGTGCTAACTTTTTCAAATTTTCAAATTATAGACCTCCGATAATATCCATTGTATAAATAACAATCGAAATCCACAAGGAATTTGAATCAGAATAAAAACAAAGGCAACACAACACACAGGCAATACAACACATTCACAAGCAACACACCACTCATGTAACATATAACACACAAGTACCACAACACACATGAAACACACACATGCAACGCAACACACATGTATCACAACACACAATCGGTGTTCGAAAATAGGTAGCATTGTTCAACAATAAGTTCGTTTTCTATACAAGCTGGTAAATGTACTTCGAAACGGAAACAAGATACTGCCGAAAATCATGCACGTTTCCAGATAGCTTATTGTATTGGAAAATCGGGAACGTATTCTCAACCGAAGGATTTTGTTTATCAAAACAGATTTATTATTTACTGAAACTTGATCAAAATTTTCCTAAAACTAGGTCAAATTTCTTCAAACGCTGAACAGTCTGATAATTTAGTAGGCAGTACCGTTGTTTTTAAATATATTCAAAAACCAGTAAATTAAGCGGGTAGCACAAAAGCTTGTACTCGTATACCATCCGTATAGTGTAGATTTGTTTTAAAAAATATTTATTAAAACTTGTAAATTTGGTGGGCAGTACGAATGTCAGCAAACAAGTTAGCTAAATTTATACATTTAGCACATAGCTGAAGCCCGTTATGAGATCGTAGAAGAAAATTACCCTTCATTCGACAACCGAGCTAGACTGGAATTCTGCTAAATTCCACTTTACGACAGAATTAAGTCTAGTATTTTACGTACCAAATACTTTTTTCGGCTTCCGTTTCTCCAGTTTCTCGTCAGTTAGAAATCTCTACCGGGATGCCTACCTTATGTTCCTTTTTCTGCCACCGACAATGCGGAATCTTGAAACAAAATCAACTAATTTTTATGAGCACATAAAAGAAGAGATTCGTTTAAGTTTCAAACACTGTATTCGGTCAGTAATATTATCAGTTCATCAAGCTTATTTTAGATAAAATTGGCCTCATATCACAACAGGAACCGGAAAATCATGATAACATTAAGGCAAACAAGCCACTTAGGAGTAACAAGTAGCATTACACCGTGTCCCTAGACATATCAAAATAGCGTCGAAACATTCGATCCACAACGTTCTGTTTAATAATCTCTAAACTACTGATAATTTCACTGATAATAATTGCGTTACAGATAATTCTTGAGAGAGAGAGTGGGAGGCTACAACGCAGCAGTACTGTTGAAAGTTCAGAACATCGGAGCAGTTCGTCATTTCATCGCTTTGCCTGGAAGGTATCGTCTAGCGTGTTTTGTGTCTATTCGTTGTTTATGAGCAGAAGAGTTGCTATTTTCACATCACAGCTTTGCTAGGTGTTGGTACCGATGTCAGTTTAAAGGCAATCCCTGTTGCCTTTAAATATACCCCTTAAACGTGGCATGAAAATGAGTGCATGAATAATTTGTTCTTTGGCCCTAGAAAAAGGAAAACTTCTAATCGGATAAAATACAACAAATTAGGTAATTATAAATACTTCAAAAGTATTTAATCAGCCTGATTGTTGTGGGTTCAAGAAGACGCTAATAATTGCATGGCAATGCTTAAAAAAAAAATTCAACTCGATGAATTAATGTGCACAACACCCTTTTTCTTCAATAACTTCAATGTTGCATTTCATCATCTCGGACACCATACTCTAAGTACAATAGGTTGTATTCCGATGTTATTAGGAAGCGATGCTGTGAAAAATAATTTTTGTCTAAAACTACTTTTTAATTTTCATCTTAAAGTATTAGCTGAATTTCAGTACCATTTGCTGAGTCAACTAAAATCGTTGACGAAATACTGAGAAAGTCAGTGATGGGGACCGCTCTCCCTAAACTTGACTAAATTTGGCATGGTGGTCCACATGCGGTTCTATTGCAGCTAGGTGAACTTAATGCATACTGATATGTAAAATTCAATTTTAAACATATATTCTGGGGTAAAATTTTTCGATTTATGCAATAAGAAAAAATGTATAACGCGAACATGTACAATATATATGTATTTACATATGTATATATATGTGTGTGTTTACCAAAAACCTTACTCCTTCTACATTTGTCAACGTAGAAACGTGATTTTGACCTCATTCGACGCAGAAAAAATGTGGGAATCAAAAAGCAAAGCGGAGTTTTGAATTTTGAGTTAGAAAAAAAAATTTCAAATATATCTCCAACACTGGGTTTT
The DNA here is from genome assembly GCA_014220935.1 of Platorchestia sp. MABIK. Classification (NCBI taxonomy): domain Eukaryota; kingdom Metazoa; phylum Arthropoda; class Malacostraca; order Amphipoda; family Talitridae; genus Platorchestia; species Platorchestia sp. MABIK. The sequence goes on along the minus strand of JACJUY010000638.1, from coordinate 142,336 downwards.
CTCCAAAATTGGGTTTCCCCCAAAAATATCATAAATTCATAGATATGAAATCTGGCTTGGAATCGAAATTCAAAATTCTGTTTCACTTTTTGGTTTCCACAGTTTTTCTGCGGCGAATGACATCAAAACCACGCTTCTACGTTGAAAATTGTAGGAGTAGGGTTTTGGGTAAACAAATATAAATTGCAGTTGTTCGCGCAATAACTTTTCTCCAATTGCGAAAAACGAAATTTTTTATAGATGAAAATGCCTTTAAAATTCAATTTTACACATTGGTATGCATTTTTGTTCACTTAGCTGCAATGGGACCGCCTGTGGACTACCATGCAAAATTTGGTCAAATTTAGGGAGAGCGGAGGAAGAAACAATGTAAAAATTAGAAATACACAATGTGTTTGGCATATAAATGATCAACATAAACAACCATTTGGTGTACTATGATCAAAATGAACTATTTTTTGAAAATGATGTCCTTTAGGTGGCCTCCATTTCTACGCACACTTTCATCAAGGCGGCCGTGGAAAATGTTCATGACGTTGTTCATGACATCAATATGGGGGCTCCTTAACACGAAGTTGCATCTGTCAAAGCCTCCCGGGTGCGTTCCAGCCTTGAAACAGCATATTCGAGATGAGACTGCTGCGATTCCACTGAACACGTTAATAGCTTTTATGAATAATTCCACGCCCGTGTTTGATGTGCATCGAAATGGAGGTCACCTAGAAGACATAATTTTCAAAAAATAATTCATTTCAGTAATTGTACACCAAATGGTTGTTTATCTTAATCATTCATATACCAAATCCTTATTATACACTATTTTTCACTGCTTTAAGAACCTTAGATATTTTTCGTTAGACACACGTACCCTGTTTTATTTTTTGCAGAACGAGCTAAAATAATATGGCCAATCTCGTAATTCCCGAAGAAGAACACGTCCCAGTGTCCGCTTCACGTAAAGAGACTGACGAGAGGATCTTAGATAGATGTCACTCTATCATGTGAGTATACCTACAGCGACCATGATGTTTATTTTTCTAAATTTTGGACAACCTACAAAATATTCCATGCTAGTTAATACGGCGGTAACGGAGCTCCGTAAGGAAATAATTACCAGAGTCATGCATCGAGAGTGGTCGGTGTATTCAACACAACTTGCGTCCGTGAAGCGATAAAAAAGTGAAATAATATTTGTCCAGTAATTTTTCATCAAATGCCTTATTCGTTGATCATTCCAATGCTAACACGGGCCGAATGAAAGCACTCAAGCACAAACTGACGCACTTAATGCTTCAATGTACAGGACTTGCTCAAAACATTAACTCGTTAGTTGTTTTTTGATTGGAATAAATCGATGATTCTCGTCTAAACTACCCAAAAAATTAAACTACCCAAAATCAAAATGAACTTATCGTGTCCGGCATCTATCCAAAAAAAATTATTAAATTAACAAATATGTGTGAGTTCAGTTCATCACCTTATTTGGCATAATCTATTAGAGGAAGATAGAAGTTAGAGCCATTTACCAACCCTATTCTATTTCTATTTGATATTTTTTGATTTTTCTCACTATTTGCCAAAATATTCGCAATTAATTTAAAATGAGCATTACATGTACAACATTACACTTATTTCAAATTAGTTCGGTAGTTTCATTCAAATCTCAGTGGATGATTATTCCTTAAATAAAAAATTCCCAAAGATTCAGACTCGGTTCCATACTTCACTCCAAAACCACAGTCCCGAACATCACAATTAAAAACGCACTAACATTTTCGAGAACTTCACAGGCTGGTCGGAACTTCCACTCTTCAGCGTCCATGCAGACCATCAAGAGGATGATGGGTGTGCTGCCCAAGAAGCACGTGCTCGGATCTGTGCAGTCCGAAATTCCAATGAAGTCCTCCTCTGGAAGTAAGAATAAACAAATTTGAACAGGATAATTCTGCTCTAAATGTTCAAATGGATATAAATGCAAAGTATTCGTTTGAAAAGCCTGCTTTTACGTACTGGAAGTAAGAATACACAAACATAAACCGGATTAATCAACTTTAAATCTTTGAATTCATGTAACTGCAAAGTATTTGTTTGAAAAGCTTGTTGTTAAAAATTTGCAGTAATTTTTTAAACGAACACATTGATCTGAAAAAAGTTGAGGAAAAGCAAGAAAACCAAAGCATGATGGTCTCATTCGTTTTGCTAAAAAGCTTTTTAAACGTTCTTGAAAACACTATTGACATAATTTTTTACCGTATTGTTTTGGTTAAAAACTAGCCACACATGTTCATCTTTTCAACTGAATCAGAAACTAAACAAAACTTCCACTTTTTTACGAGTGTGAATCAAGAGAGAATTCAAATTTTGTGCTTTATGATGGAACACCGAAGCAGCCTCACTTTCTCCGGTAATGGGAACCTGTTACTCCAAGTTCCGAATACTCTATCAGTAGTGGATAACACGAACTGAATGATAATTCACAAATGATTTCGTATTGATTTATTCCGAGAACGCAGGTCAGACGTGTGCAAATCTACCTTCGAAACATCACACTTTTTTCACACAGATCGTGCGAGGCAATTGAGTCGCTGCTGAACATTTAGTTCAACCAAGTTACAAAATTATTCAGAGAAACTTCAATCAAAGAGTGCAATCGGCTTTAGATGTCATATTTGGAGTTACGAATTATGATGTTCGTTTTTATCCTCCTACATTAGATACAACCAGTAGCACAGCTAGGGGGAGGCCACGAGGGCCATGGCACCCCAAAAATGTGGAACTGGGGGCCAGTTTCAGTCCCCGTTTCAAGTAAAAGAATCAAATGATTGCTGATAATTTGTGTCCTGCCCCCTCCGGAAATTTTCGGCTGGCTGCGCCACTGGGCACAAATGAGGTAAAAGAATTTTATGGACCTGGAAATGTGTTTTTCAAACATGCAACGCACACGTTAGTTTTTTTGGGGAAAATTTTATTTATATTTGGCGGGTCATTAAAAGCATCATTCAGAATTAAGCTGCTACATAACATGAATGTTCAACATCTTCAGAGAGTGTGGTCTCACAAAATCATAGCCCAATATATAACTGGCAATCTATGAAACAACTTAGGTAGGCAATACAATTGTTGCAAGATTTATATAACATATAACTGGATGTAACAAATAATATATAACCGGAGACAATCTCCTTCTTAAATCAACGAAAGCGATACAATCGGCTCAAGATTATGATAACAAATAACTTGATTTGACATATAAATTGATATCAAAAATAACTGGCAGAGTCTACAGCTTAGGTAAACAATACAATCGTTTCAAGATTGAGCATTCGGTTATGAGTGAGAGGAGAAAGACCTAAGCTCAACTAAAGCAATAAACCCTAAATGAACTGCAACAATTCTCGGATTCCCTTCAACATTCCTTCCGAAGATGGAAACTCACCATTTCCTTTCATGAATGGTGACATTACGAACCTCTAGTCAACTGTCGGTCACCCACCTGAAAATCTGGTATTGCGTGTCATATTTCGACTAATTTTTATCATTTCTGATGTTGAGTTCTTTTTTAAACCAAATAGTCATGTAAGTTGCAGTTTATGTCATTTGTTGAAGGTACATTGAGAAAATGTTCACAAAATTTCTTTTTTTTCTTTATTTGCGTTATAAAAGTGAACTTTCTCACCACATGTCGACAAATTATTTCGCGATATTTAACGAGCAAATTAAATTTCCCTTGAATATTAAAACACCGCACCTAACAAGGCAGGTTAACAGTAAACAGTGATATGCGTTAGCTTAAAGTCAATGATGTTTCATGAAGTAATATTTTCATAGTTGCAAACGTGCGTCATTATCTTCCCTCCCATCTCAAAATGGTTATTTTTCACTGAAAAAAATGAAGCAAATCGTATCTTTCTCGTGTTACTCAAATGAGTGAATTGCTGCAAAGTTCGAGTTGTAGGTTTTTGTTTGAATAAAAATTACACAGGAAAAGAATGAATCTTTGAGGAAAGACTAGTATATTTGAGATGATTTGATATTGGACCCAAATATCTAACCACTCTGATAAATAAGTATGCTCTCAATTAAATTTGCAAGTAACGATTCATTTTTCTGACCTCATGTCTCTGTTCCAGATGCCTCGAAAATAGACGTGGAAAGCTTCGATGCCCGCGACAAATGGCCCATGTGCTCCTCACTCAGGGAGATCCGCGACCAGGGCGGATGCGGATCATGCTGGGTGAGGACTGAATTTTGTGACAGCTGCTCCTCTTCCGATTTCTTCTTGCAATTCAAATACCGAAATTCTTAAAAATTTTGCTTAGGTTCAGGCACTGAATGAGTTATGCGCCTTGTAATTTCCGTTGATTTGTCATAACGATAATGCTCTAATAACTGTAAAAAAAACACTTACCTATACAGCAACTAAGCAAGAGCGTATTCAGTAGCCAAAGATGTGTGTAGGTACGTTATGTTTCCTTCAATGAGAGAAACTGAAAAACTCCCTATGCTATTTTTCAACCAGAAAAAAATGGCCCCTTCCTATGCTTACTCACACAATTTCCTGTCCTCCACAGGCATTCGGTGCGGCCGAGACCATGACTGACCGCCACTGCATCATTCACGGCACTCAGTTCCGCTACTCAGCGGAGGAGTTGGTGTCCTGCTGCAGCTCTTGTGGACATGGTTGCAACGGAGGTTACCCTGACCAAGCCTTCCATTACTGGAAAGAATTGGGCATCGTGTCGGGAGGCGCGTACGAATCTCACAAAGGGTGCCAGCCGTACGAAGTTCCTGCATGTGAACATCACATTGAAGGTCCCAGACCCGCCTGTGACGACGTTAAAACCCCCAAGTGCGAGCATACCTGCATTCCTGAATACAACTCGACTTACGAGGCTGACAAGCATTTCGCCACCGAAGTCTACGGACTCGACTCAGAGGAGGAAACCCTAAACGAACTTTTTGAGAACGGTCCAGTGGAGGCAACTTTCACCGTTTATGAGGATTTCCTGCAGTACAAATCTGGAGTGTACCAGCACGTGTACGGGTCTTCGGTTGGTGACCACGCCGTTAAAGTCATTGGGTTCGGCGTAGAAAATGATGTGCCGTACTACCTGTGTTCTAATTCATGGAACTACGATTGGGGAATGGGTGGATTCTTCAAGATGGCGAGAGACGAAATGGACAGAATGATGTTCACTGGTATCCCTGGCCCGAGAGGTTAAATTTGAGTCACTGACGCTCAAGTCTGGGTTTTATGTTTCGGGATTTTGTCTTGAGTTTAAGTGCAATGCGGAGTTGAAATAACCTGCAGAGTTGAATGCTCTCTCGATCATATCATGCATTGTGCGATAAATACATTACTTCTCAGGGCAATTTGCGTTCTATGAGTATGTAGTTATAATGGTTGAATAGTAATTATTTCACCAAATCGATCCAAGTGCTGATTATATATTTCAAAGAAGAGGCTGCATTTTGATGTTTTTTGACTTTTTGCGCACGAATAATTTTATTTATTTCTTAAGGAATTTATTCGCATTAAAAATAAGCAAAAGCGTACTTTTATTTTTCTCCGACTTGAGAACTTATTCCAATTAAAATGAATCCAAATATAGTAACATCTTCAGATATTTCATTGAAATCAATAAGGCCACATCGACCCAAATGTAAAAGGTTTTCTTCGGTCATTTGCACGAAAAGTAGTCAGTTGTTTTGAAAACATAAAATTTTTTGTTTTCGCTTAGTTAACAGTGGCTCTTCAACTTGACGACCGTAAGAAAATTGTGTCAATCAAATAGCGTTGAATTTTTTATTTAACGCAGGAGTTCGCGGGTTGTAAACGAGTGTGAGGACAGAACCAATGAGAATTCAAGCCGTCAGAACAAACTAGAGCTCCACCAATCAGGTGTAAAATACTGTCAGTGGAACAATGAGAATTCGAGAACCTTCTAGAAGGAAACAAGGGAAACGGATAGAAGGACGACACAAGAAGAAGCGAGGGGTGTTTTTTCTGAGTTACGCAAGAAGAGGTGCACGAACTTGGGTGCGTGAAGCCAAGCAACCGGCTCTTCGCCGGCGTGCTTTGCAAAGGAATTATTCATCAAAAATTAATTGCTTGGCGAAGTAACAACACCGGAGCTTCAAGGAAATAGCGTCGCATAACCAGCAGTCACCGACGTGCTAACTGCACCAGAAATCCGCTCGAAGCCCATCAGCTTCGCAACGATGATCGCCAAGCGCAAGAACGTGTCAACGACTCAACTGAAAGCATGCAAAAATGTTTCTTTGTCAACCCCAAGCTCGCAAGCTTGGGGTTGACTCGCAAGCAACCCCAAGCTCGCATCTACAGTAATCAAGCTCCTTCGGCACTCAAACGAGCGAGGCTCAAATTAAGAACTCTGAACGAATGGCAGAAATTTACCAACACCGACGATGGCAGTACAACCAAAAATCGGCAACCGTCGAAGATGGCCCGGCATGGCATCGGACCGCCGCACAGCAACATCGGCAGATGCACGAGAAGTGCCAGCGGACACAGCCTAATTAGTCACACGTGAATTTTTCAAGCACCAAATGGAATCAGTATCATATTGGCACCAACAATGAGTCACAGAAGAGTGTGGAGGTTGGATTAGAAATTGCGAACTCATAAGGTAGAGATCACAAGTTTAAGTTTGAAAACAAAGTAGCACATTGAACAGTGCTTTGAAATAGCGCCCTATCTAGAAAGCGTCATCTATAAATTAGATTTCATGTTATGTTGTCAAGAGGATTGTGTTTTCTTTAGCCTCAGTGTGTTCAAGGTGACGCAAATTTTGGCAAGGGAACTACGTTGGGCATCGTGCAAAGCGCAACAAATTGTAGTGCCTTGTGGTGAGTTAAAGGTTGACTGTTCTTACGTTATCCTCATGTCGTACTTCATGATTCTCTTAGGTGTGTCATAATTTCTTGTGCAACATTAAACTACGTGCTCCTTCGCTAACGCTTATTATAATTCGATGGGTGCATTTCTCTCATTTGGTGTGCCATTTCATATTGAATTTTTATGTTGATAATCCAATCGCGAACTTTATATTGGCATTGTGTTTTAGCATCATTTTGAGTGCGATTTAGTTCAATGTTCTCTGTGTGATCAATCTCACCCATTAACTCACGTGTTCAATACGTAGCCATAAATAAAGTAATCAAATTTTATTATCTGTGTCGTCATTATCCCATGCTGATTGTAAAGTTTTCTTTGGGAGGTAGACATGTAGAGCACACCATGCTATTCCAGCCATTCTATTTTCCCACCTTTTCTGTCCATTCTCTTCCTGTGGATTTTCCCCTCTTTGATTTCCCTTTACTCTTTGACTATCGAAGTTTCAATCCCACTATCGAAAACGAGAAGCGATAAAGTCGCACGTCGCCCCTTCGTTTCGTGACAAAAGAGTCAGACACCAGCTGATAATTTTTACACCCGAGGTGGGCATTATAATTGCAGCTTGATTTACTTAACTCATAGTTATTATTTGCTACCTCGTCAGTCGATACGGACGAATGCACCGATTATTGATTTGAGAAATATTCACATAGACAGTGTCTCCCTAGAAATGTCGTCAGAACAAATTTAGAATTTTCAGTGATATGTACTTTCAATATTGCTTATAGTTACATAGTAATAAACAAATACGTTCGCCCATTACAGGGAAAATAGTTTAAGAATTTGAACCAAGTTTATATATGGAAGAATCTTTTTAAAGACTGTAAATATCTAGAATTTAAAACATCAGCCTGTGCGCACAAAGATTCCAGCATTTTATGTATTTAATAATATATTTTGAACGCCTTATTGAGATTAAATATTAGTTTGACACTTTACTTGCAATCAGTGTGAAAATTATATTTCTTAGTCTGAAATCCAAGACAGAACCAAAAGAAATAGAGGATTAAGGTTTGTTGGAAAGGGTTTTTGTAAAAATGGGCTTATGGGCTGTTGGAGATGGTTCCAAAATTGCTGATATACTTCAAAGGCCTAAACTGTGCTTGGAAGTCTACTTAGATTCTACTCTCAGGCAATTCTTCTACACATTTTATATTGTTATGAGGGGGTGGGCGAGATACTATTCTATCTGAAGTAGCGTTACGAGGCAGAAATTGTGGGTCTATTCATCGCAAGTAAACGGTAGCTAATCGTAGATGCGCTTGAATCCCAAGTTTGAGGAATACGAGTGGATCTCAAGTAAAAATCAATTTATTGTGATACTGAAAAGGGGATATCGACCCAAGTCTGATGGTCAAACTTTAACTCTGCAAATCGTGTAAATTTTTTAGCTTACTTAAAGGCGCAGCTCTGTTAAATTTAATTACTTGTTGTAGTACTAGCACCTTGACGTATTTTGTGAAGTTCACTATAGAGTGGCAGTTCCTCCCTCATTCTGACACAAAGGACAACCTGATGTCTCCAACACCTTCTAAGATAATTTCTTCAGATCCCAACAATGTATTTGAAGAGTTTTCTTTATTGAAAAATATTTATAACGCAGGTAAATGATGAACTATGACACGTTGCAAAGTATTAGTATTTGCCTTGATTTCAAAGAAACCTGCTAGTGATTTTTGAATGAATTCGTTTACACTTGCTATTTCATAACAATCTGTTGGAATTGTAATTTCATTTTCAACAAATGTAATTTAAAATTTATCATTATTTCCATCAATGTTAGGAATAGAATGAAACATGTCTAACACAGCCACTGCCATTTCGTGAAATTTATTTTTGTTCAATTCTACTGCTGGACTAAAATTTATAATGAAATCACATTTTCTATGACTAATTGCAATGCTTTGTGATACCATTTTGAAACAATAAGCCATTGAATACCATAACTTCAGCAGCATTTAATAGACCTCGTTTTAAAAGTTAATGTGTATGTATTTGAAGTTCATTAATAACTGCTGTATTTTAAACGCACCGAACAATAAACTGGTGTCCTTTTAGAACATCATTGATGTTAGAAGGTATTACAATAATACCTGATCCTGAAACGTCGGAATCATCCCATCCGGGAGGAGGAGGAGAAGATATAGGGGTAGGAGTTGGTCTAAAAGTATTCCTTCGTGAAGGGCGTATGTATGAACAAGGTTTAGGACTATGGTCTCGACTCGAACTTGAGGATTCAGAAATTTCCACTACACTGGGGTTTGTTGTAGAACTTGATACATGATGTGGTCTAACACTTTGTCTAAACCTTAATTAAGGACTTAATTCATGACTTAATTTACGACTTGATGGACTTGATGATCTAATTCTCCAACTTCCGAGTGAGGTTTTTCCATACTGGTAAATATGTTTGATTAGATTGTTTGATTAGTTTTTTTCTAAAAACTACAATTTTACTATTTGTATAAAATTATGTACTATAATGCTATATTTTGGGTCATCATTTGTCTTGATTAATATTGAGCATAATCACTCCGCAACAAATAAGTAATTGTTTTACGAAAGTGAGAACTTCATAACGAAAAATGCGAATGACTTCGTTAGCATCCACAGGAAATCAGTTGTGCACATTCTCATTTTAAAAATACATGAGCACCTAATAATTACCTTGAAATTTTACCCTAATTGAAGCGATATTAATAATGATTGGCCGACCAATCATCCCTTTATAAATTTAAACATGTCCAATAACATCAACATGGTGTTAACACATCCTACTATGAGTATTTTCTCAACAGTGGCGCGTACGACATGCCCCTGCCGCATAGTTTTCATCCTGCACTTCACACCACATATCCTACACATCACACGACTCATGCAGTTCTCTTTAAGCATCAGTTCATTACTCCGAACGATCTTTCGAGACATTATTTCATCACGAGAACGCAGACGGCGGTTTGTGTGATCTGCATAATCCGTCGCACCTTGGGCCACAACTCCACCCTTCTGACACAATTAAATGGTTGACCTATACTCTACCGAAAATTTGACTGATTCTTATTTTCCCCGTTACTTAAAAAATGAACCAGCATTTATCAATCAAATTTTTAAAATTATTTTCTAGTACTATAAATTTCTAGTTATGAGCTTACCCTCCCAGTGCATTTCCAGATCACATCGGATTTTCCTTTTTCTTAGAAAGCCACGAGACCTGAGTATTTTATCTTAACTTTCTGAAACAAAAAACAACATTCGTTTACTCTCAACTTTACCCATGCATCTTTAAAATTTTAGTTGAAATGTTCTTTCGCGAATATAACGCACGCTATTTCTTTTTATGCATATTTTTCAGAATAACTTTTTAGTGAAACACTCGGCTATTTACGCACTTGACACGCACGTCGGAGTTTGAAGCTGAACTGCCTTTCCCTAAAACACGAGGCCCTCGAGGGTAGGTTATTTTCTCCCTTGTTGAGAAAGAGCCTATTATTTCACCAGTATTTCGGAGGTGTTCGTGTTCCCGCCTTAGTATGAGTGTGACTGTCCTCATTGGTTATTAGGGAGGCTGTTTTCTCCGCCGTTTAGAATTCAGATTTGAGACCCTTTTCCAAAATTTTTCCAAAATTTTTCGTGAATATTTCTTCTGGGCAATTTATGTTTCTAGGTCGGAGGTTCACTTATCGCTTAGCTAAACAAAAGCGAGAGTCTCAAGAACCCTCTATATGTGTGTCTCAAATTCCCTCAGTCCCCTTATAGCGTTTGGCCTTTGCCCTCTAAGAGGGTCTGTCATCTATCACCCTCTCCGACACCTGTTCCTGAGGCCTCTTACACACTCACACCCTCTCGTAAGACACGACACTCTGGACACAAACACAGCACTATCACTACACCACCTCCATGCTCCAACACACATTGTTGAAGTTGAAGATCAGTGAATGCTACAAAAACAAACGGGCAAACCTGCATTCAATTTCTAAATGAAAATTTTGAAATCAATTTATGAAAAACACAATTTATCCATCAATTTATGAAATGAATTTTTCGTCACACTCGTAAAACACAACTCACTTGGAACGCAAAAAAACGGGAAAATGCTCGTTTTGAGCGCATCTAACAAAAAATTTGCATCGCACCAGTCGCTGAACTGTGAGGCCACGAATTGGTTTCATTTAGTTGCAGAAAAGCAAAAGCCTTTCATGCGCTTTAATACTGCGCAGAAATTCTTCTGGCTGATCAGACGCTCTTCCGAGTCAGATAGTCACAAAACGACACGCAAAAGAAGGAGTTACTCAATTTTGTAGAGGGTGAGCTCTTCGAATAAAAGTCGTCGCGAGCATTCCCGTACCATGAACTGGTTCAGCATTGACTATGTTCCGTGTTACCCGGAGTCCGGAATTTCCGAATCTATGTTAGCTCGTATTCAGTACTTTTAGATAATGTTTAAGTTATTAAATTGAGAACCGTGGTTCGAATCTAGGTAGTATTTTTGAGCATTAAGTTCGTTTTCTATACAAGCTGGTACATGTGTTTGAAAACGAAAACAACATTCGGCAAAAATTCCTTCACGTTTTCATTTTTTCGCTAGAAAATCCGATAAATGTTTTCAAATGAATGATCTATTTTTCACAACAGATTTATAGCCCACTGAAATTTGTTTTATGTTTTTCTAAAAGTAGGTCACATTTCTTCAAACGCTTAACAGTCTGATAATTTAGTAGGCAGTACAACTATTTCTAAGTATATTCTGAAACTTGTGAATTAAAGCGGGTAGCACAAATGTTAGGATACGTTTGGTTAAATTTGTAAAAAAAGTGTACGCTAATAAAAATGTACGCTAAAATTGTCGAGCAGCACAAATGTCCGTAAACAAAAACTAAATTTACACATTGAGCATGTAGCTCAAATGTTCATGAAAGCACGCTGCACAACACTGGAGGTGCACATAGCGTCCCCGACTGTTCAACATAGTTTGCCCCATTTACCAGTCACTTACTATTCAGTGCGTTATGGGATTGCAGAGGAAAATTACAGTTCATGCAACAACCGAGCCAGACTGGAATTCTGCTCTATTCCGCTTTACGGCAGAATTAAGTCAAGTGTTTTATACATCGTATACTTTTTCCAGTTTCTGTTCTTACAGTTTCTCGTCAGGTAGGCGGCTTTACCAGGATGTCAACCTCATGTACCTTTTTCTGCCGTCACCAATGCAGAATCTTGGAACTAGATCAACTAATGTTTTATGGGCGCATAAAAGAAAAGATTCAGCTGAAGCTCTAAGTACTGTTAACATTCAGAAATTTGATCCGTTCATCAAAAAAATTTTAGACAAACGTGGCCTCATATCACAACAGGAACCGCAAAATCATGATAACATCAAGTCAAATAGCTCCACGTTGGCCAAACAAGCCACTTAGGGTTAACAAGTAGCATTACACCATTTCCTTAGGCATGTCAAATAGCGTCGAATCATTCGATCGACACAGTTCTTTGAAATTATCTGAAAATTACAGATAATCTCACAGATAATAATTACGTTACAGATAGTTCTTGAGAGAGATTGGAAGGTTATCTCGCAACATCACCGTCGTTTGTTCGGAACGTCGGAGCACTTCTGCTTCATTTCATCGCTTTGACTGGAAGGTATCGTACAGCGTGTGCTTGGTCTCTTCCTTATTTATTAGCATACGAGTTGCTATTTTCACATCACAGCGCTGCTAGATGTGTGTTGGTATCGATGACCATATAAGTAAGGTTTTGAGTAAACTTACCTGTATTCTATATGTTAGCGCAAAAATGTTTTGCTAGTGTGAATTTAAATTGTTATATGGACGCAAATGTGTTTAAAATTCAATTTTTCACATAGGTTTGCATTTTCAATCACCTAGCTGCAATAGGACCTTTTGTGAACTACATGCCAAATTTGGTAAAGTTATGGGAAAGCGCGGAATGAAACAATGAAAAATAATGCGTTTAAATTGTATTTGGCACACAAATGATAAACATGAACAATCATTTGGTGTACAATTACCTAGATAAATTATTTTTCGAAAATTAATATGTCCTTTAGGCGGCCTCCATTCCGACGCACACATTCTTCAAGGCTGCCGTGGAAAATGTTCATGACGTTGTTCATGACATACACATGAGGGCTCCTTAATACGAAGGTGCATCTGTCAAATCCTCCCGGGAGCATTCCAGCCTTGAAACAGCATATTCGAGATGAGACTGCTGCGATTCCACTAAAGACGTCAAAAATGTCAGGAACAATTTTCACGGCTGCCTTTGATAGAATGGAAGCGGGAATGGACGCCACCTAGAGGACATCATCAATAAAATAATCAATTTCGGTTAATGGACACCAAATGGTTGTTTATGTTAATCATTTATAAACCAAATACATTTTTAGACCTGATTTTTCAACAACCTTAAAAATATTTCGTTTTACTGACGCACCCTGTATTATTTTTTTGCAGAACGAGCTAAAACAGTATGGCCGATCTCATACTTGCCGAGGAAGAACACGTCCGAGCGTCCTCTTCACGCAAAGAGACTGTCAAGAATATTTTAAATGGATGTTGCTCTGCCCTGTGAGTATACCTATATCGACTGTGTTGGTTTTTTTCAAAATTTAGGACAACCTACGAAATTTGCCATGCTGTTGAGGTAGACAAACGACGATAACAGCTCAGTAAGGGTGTAATTATTTGTGTCATGGATCTGAAGTGGTCGATGTATTCAACACAACTTGCGTCCGTGAAGCGATAAAAAAGTGAAATAATATTCGTCCAGTATTTTTTCATCAAATGAGTTATTCGTTGATCACTCCAATGTTAACTCGAGCCTTATGAAAACACTCAAACACAAACTGACTCACTTAATGCTTCAATGTACAGGACTTGCTCAAAACATCAACGCTTTAGGAATTCTTTTGATTGAAATAATTCGATGATTTTCGTCTAAAATACCCAAACAATTAAACATCGCAAATTATGCAGCCCATTTGAATTAAATTCTCTAGAGCGCAGATCACATTGCGCTTTGAATCTCTGCTTCCTAAATCTCTGTGCATCGAAGCACATCCTTGGTATGACTAAGTAGCTTAGCGTGAACATATGTCAGTTTCACAACACAAATTGCCAGAAAACACACCTCCATGCGTTTGTAAAGTTCTCCGTAATTCACAAGATGTGTGGTGGCTGAGAGGTTCTCAAATTTTAATTCATGAAACTCTTAAAATCACCACTACGCTGTTACAACCTGACTTACAGGCGAATCACTTTTAGATCTTGATGAACTTGATTGATTGTTTATTTCAGTTGGGATATTGGTGAACATGATTGATTGCTTATTTCAGTTGGGATAATGGTGAACATGATTGATTGCTTATTCAGTTGGGATATTGGTGAACATGATTGATTGCTTATTTCAGTTGGGATATTAGTGAACATGATTGATTGCATATTTCAGTTGGGATATTGGTGAACATGATTGATTGCTTATTTCAGTTTGGATATTGGTGAACATGATTGTTAGCTTATTTCAGTTGGAATGAAGGGAGTACATCTCTCAAATGACATTCGTGCGGAGGCTCGTGAGTGTGTTATTCCAGGTACAATATTTTATAATTTTTTCACACAAACACATCATCATTAATCCACAAACATACCACATAGATGTTTATAAGAACTGCTGAAAATAATAAAAAAGCTTCAAATTTTTTTCGATCGCGATGACATTTTTGCCTAATTTTGAAACCAGATTTTTGAAAAAAATGGTTTTTGTCTCAAAGTTATGGCTGAACTTGTGGTTTTTGGGGGGAATTAAATTTATCAGGGATTTCCAACGAACTCGATGTTGAAATTTTAAATTGCTCAATGACAACCGATCATATACAAAATATGTAGGAGCTTTTCACAATTCATTTTCAGTTTTTGGCAAATTTGATTAAAATCTTTTCGTTTTAAACATCGATCAGTAAATATAAACCTCTCTAATTGTGTCACAAACAACAATCGTCCCCCTTCAGTCGGCAAAAGATAGAAAATGAAGGGACATAAAACTTCAAAAAGGACTTCACATAAAACTTTACTCTAAAAAACGCAGCAATTGGCCATTATTGTACTTTGTCAATCAGATCACAAAATAACTCATTTTATACCCGAACAAATTCATGGGAAATTGGAAAAATTTCTAGTAAACTCATTTGAAAAATTTTATTTTATGACTACGTTACATAATTATGCAATTTTTTGGAAATTCATCCATAAGTTTTTTTCGAACTTTGATAAATTTTTGAAAATTCATTCATTAGTTTACTCCGAAAGTTGACACCGCTTACATATGTATACTTTATTTTTCTCTCTTTTTCAAGGATGATATTATGATCAATGCGGTGTTCCTGCTCATGGCAATGGATAAATGTTGAGGTTGATTTGATATATAGGTACCTTATTTTCCAGCCAGTAAGTTTCAACAGAATTCCTTCAACTTTGGTCTCAACAACCACGAATTTTCGCTTCATTTCTGTGAAGATGAAGTTCCACTGTACAAGCGTCCACTACAACGTTGATGAATCAGGATGTTCCGGTCTTCGTATTACAAAATTGCAACTAAAAATTTCACCTTTTCAAGTTATTACCAAAATATATCGAGAACTTGATCCCTCTAATCCTTTTGTTTGATGAAAGTTAAACTGTTACGGATTCATGAACGTAGATATAAGGAATCTATTGTATTCTGTTAGCCCTCACTTCTCCCGCTGTGGAAAGATCTTTTCTTAGCTTGATTATGAATAGACTTCACAGGCTTAAAACACAGGAATAATGTAGATGAAGTCCTGCACTACTTCCTCAATAATGTAAAGATATTTTCTTAGCTTAATTTCAAATGTTGGGCTATACTTCACGGGTCTAAAGCACAGCGATAATACAAATGAGGTCTTGCATGAAATATGTTTTTAACCCTGTATTAATTCGGTGGAGATATTTCAGGTGCGATAAGGTTTTGACGTTCATGTTCGACCTCCTGCTCCTTTCGCTGGGACTTTCCTTTTTCATCGTGATTTGCTGGCCTGCACAGCCAGAGTCCACTTTGGGGTCTTCGAAACAAGTGGTCATCAACATCTTCAAGACGGTGTTACGTGGAGATTCTAACAGCCCGGACATTTCAGTCGAAAATTCAGATTACGTCCCGTACCCGCTATCAGACGCCTTCATCGACCATGTCAATGAGAGAGCCACCACGTGGGAGGTGTGTCAAACGCTCTATATTCGTTTTACTGGAGAATTAGCAAATTTTTATAACGTGCTGTTTCGTATAAGATGGAATATTTTTTGTAGCGAAAATCAAAACGATCTTATCGTGTCCGGCATCTGTCCCGAAAAATTATTAAATACGAGTATACAAAAATATGTGAGTTCAGTTCGTCGCCCTATTTGGCATAATCTATTGCAGAAAGTTTGAAGTTGAAGCTATTTACAACCCTATATGACATTTTTCGATTTTTCTCAAAATCTGCCAGAGTATTCGTTAATATTTTAAAATGAACATTAGATGTATAACATTTAACTCATTTCAAATTAGTTCCGTAGTTTCACTCAATTCTCACGGGATTATTGTTCCTTGCATTTAAATACCCTAAAGATTAAGACTCGGTTCGATACTTCATTTTAAATTACTGACCCGAACACCACAATTAAAAACGCACTAACTTTTTCATGAATTTCACAGGCTGGTCGGAACTTCCACTCTTCAGCGTCCATGCAGACCATCAAGAGGATGATGGGTGTGCTGCCCAAGAAGCACGTGCTCGGATCTGTGCATTCCGAAATTCCAATGAAGTTCTCCTCTGGAAGTAAGAATAAACTAACATGAGCAGGATAATTCTACTCTAAATGTTCAAATTGATATAAATGCAAAGTATTCGTTTGAAAAGTCTGGTTTCAAGAATTTGCAGTAATTTTTGAAACTAACACCTTGGTCTGAAAGAATTGAAGCAAAACAAAAGAAAACCAAAGCATGATATTCTCATTCATTTGCTAGAGAGCTTTTTAAACCTTCATGAAAACTCTATAGACGGAATTCTTTGTCATATTAATTAGCTTGAAAATAGCCCAAAATGGTCCTTTTCATATGTACAAGAAACTGTAAAAGAACTTACACATTTTTTGGGAGTGCGAATCAAGAGAGGATTCACATTTTGCACTTGATAGTAAATCATCGAAGCAGCCTCAATTTCTCCGGTATTGGAAACCTGTTGATCCGAGCTCCGAATACTTCATCAGTATTGGAAAACAAGAATTGAATGCTAATTCACTAATGATTTCGTTCTAATTTATTTCCAGTACGCAGATCAGACTTGTTTAAATCCACATATGAACGTCACACATTTTTGTATAGATCATGCGAGGCAATTGAGCTGATACTGATCATTAAGTTCAACCAAGCTAAAATAATATTCAGAGAAACTTAAGTCAGAGAGTTGTATCATTTTTAGATGTCAGATTTGGAGTTACGAATAATAAGGATCATGTTTATCCGATTACATTAGGTCCAACTAATGAAAAAAAATTTTATGCATCCGAAACTGTATTTTTCAACCATACAGTACACACGTTCACACACGTTGAAATGTTCAACATTTTCAAGAAGTATGGTCTTACAAAATAATAACCCAACTTATAACTGGAGACAATCTGCAGCGTAGGTAAACAATAGAAGCGTTTCAAGATTGATCATGCGGTTAGAACGAGATGAGTGAGGCCTAAGCTCTGCCTCGGCAATTGACCCTAAATGAACTTCAACAATTATTTGATTACCTTCAACGTTCCTTCCGAGGAGGGAAACTTACTCTTCGCTATCATGAATGGTGACATTAGGAACCTATGTCAACTGTCGGTCGCCAATCTGAAAATCTTATATTAGCAGTCATAAATCGATGAATTTTTATTAATTTTTGAAGCTGAATCCATTTTTTGAAGTAAATCATGACGAAAGTTGCTGTGAGTCATATTGGTTGAAATTAAATTAATTAAAATATCTAATTTTTTTTCACTTGCAGCGTAAAGTTGCAATATCTCATCACACGTCGACAAATTATTTCGCGATATTTCGTGAGCAAATTATTTTTCCCTTGAATATAAAATCACAGCACCTAACTAGGACGACAGATAGTAAATACTGAAATGCGTTTATTTAAAGCCAATAAGTTTTGATGCAGTAATATGTTGAAATATTTTAAAATGTTCCTTTATCCTCAAGGTTGCACAAGAGCGTTACTATACTCCTGCACAACTCAAAAGACTATTTTTCAAAGAAGAAAACAATGATGTGAATCGTACCATTCTCACATCACTCATATAAGCGAATTTCATCACAGTTTTGGTTGAAGATTTAGGCTTGAGGGAAAATTCCATGGAAGAGAACAACTCTTTCAATAAACACTTATAAATTTTGAACAACGCTAAAACAAAAGCACCTTTTCAATTGAATTTTCATGTAACAATTTATTTTTCTGACATCATGTCTCTGTTACAGATGCCTCAAAAATAGACGTGGAAAACTTCGATGCCCGCGACAAATGGCCCATGTGCTCCTCACTCAGGGAGATTCGTGACCAGGGCGGATGCGGATCATGCTGGGTGAGGACTGAATTTTGTGAAGGCCGCCTACTTCCGAAATCTCAGTGAAATCCAAATGCACAAACTCTCAGTAATTTTGCTTATGTCCAAATACTGAATGAGTTTTACGCCGTAAAATTTCCACTGATTTCTTCTAACGATGTTGCCCTCATATCACTGAAAACACACTTCCCTATTCAACAACTAAAGCCCGGGCGTTTTCAGTAGCCAAAGATATATGTTGGTACGTTATGTTTCCATCGATGAGCTAAACTCAAAATCTCAAGATGCTCTTTTTCAACCGGAAAAATTGGCACCTTTCTATGCTTACTCACACAATTTCCTGTCCTCCACAGGCATTCGGTGCGGCCGAGACCATGACTGACCGCCACTGCATCATTCACGGCACTCAGTTCCGCTACTCAGCGGAGGAGTTGGTGTCCTGCTGCAGCTATTGTGGACATGGTTGCAACGGAGGTTACCCTGACCAAGCTTTCAATTACTGGAAAAAGAATGGCATCGTGTCAGGAGGCGCGTACGAATCTCACAAAGGATGCCAACCGTACGAAGTTCCTGCGTGTGAACATCACGTTGAAGGTCCCAGACCCGCCTGTGACAAGGTTAAAACTCCCAAATGCGAGCATACCTGCATTCCTGAATACAACTCAACTTACGAGGATGACAAGCATTTCGCCACCAAAGTCTACGGACTTGACTCAGAGGAGGAAATCCTGAACGAACTTTTTGAGAACGGTCCAGTGGAGGCACATTTCACCGTCTATGAGGATTTCCTGCTGTACAAATCTGGAGTGTACCAGCACGTGTACGGAAGTCGTCTTGGTGGACACGCCGTCAAAGTCATTGGGTTCGGCGTAGAAAATGATGTGCCGTACTACCTGTGTGCTAATTCATGGAACTACGATTGGGGAATGGGTGGATTCTTCAAGATTGCAAGAAACGAATTGCGCAGAGATATGTACACTGGTATCCCTGGCCCGAGAGGTTAAATTTGAGTCACTGACGCTCAAGTCTGGGTTTTATGTTTCGGTGTTTTGTCGTTTGTTTTAGTTCAATGCGGAGTTGAAATAACCTGCAAAGATGAGTGCTCTTTCAACCATATCATGCATTGTGCGTGAAATTCATTGCTTCTCATGGCGATTTGTGTCCAATGGGCTTGTAATTTTAGTTGTTGGATAGGAAAACAGTTCGAAACTAAATCAAACAATATGCTTCTTACGTGCTTCAAAGAAGAGGCTGCATTGTGATGTATTTTTCAGCTAATTGTGTTGGAATAACCAAATTTTTTCTCATTACATTCATTCGTATTAAAAATTAAAAAATTTTGCCGTTTTAATTTTTCTTCGACTTTTGGCACAAGGATATTTATTTTTCAAGGCTCGTGATATCAATAAAATATAGGATGAATATCTCCAAGAAATAAAAGGACCACAAAAGCTAGTGCAGAAATAAGTTGGAAGTCATCCGCTTCATAGGATAGGGACAAAACGAGAGAGCGAAGTCAAGTGGGGCCGCTGATTTCCTGGCAAAGCCATCAGAGGCCATTATGTTTCACATCGTAATTTTCATACCATAATCAAAATTTCAACTGATTAATCCCTTGACTTTGTAGGAATGGTGTTCTGTTAGAGTATTGTATACAATATCTTATCATTAAAGATTACAATCAATTATGTTAAGTTTAATTACAATTTTTTATAGTCCTGAAAGGTTGAAGAATTGTACAAGAGCTTACAATATCGTCATTTGAATAGCACACTTAATTTACTTTTATCTATGTTAATTTTATTTTTTTAAACTTACAAGCATTCTTTAATTGGAGAGTGAGCTGGATATTTTCAAGTGAAAACTAAAGCCGGGGGAGAAGTATACATAGATCAATATCGGACATTCTTGAGTTTAGGTTGGTCGATCAAATATTTTACAGTAACAAGACCTTCCTTCCCTATCCCCTTACTAAACTAATATTAAAGGATTTATCACATTGACGCAATAGACGTATGAAAAAAAAAAGTTTATTTAATTACTTTAACTCATTTAAAAGAATTTACATCATGGCACAAACGAAAACAATATTGGTATTTGATCACTACGTCAGCTAGCCTCTAATGCTGGCTTCTAATGCTATTAATTTTCTAATAAATAGAGAATACGAAAAAGCTCAGAATCTTACAGAAGTTTAGAGACATACTCATTTATAATTTATTTCAACTATATTCTCGTAAAATTGGTGAGATCATTTTGTGCTTCACATTACTGCAGCATTTTCATGTGACTAGGAAAGTTAATCTTTGCCATTTTCTTCAAGCATCACCATAAAAAGCATTGAAATATGTTCCNTAGGAATGGTGTTCTGTTAGAGTATTGTATACAATATCTTATCATTTAAGATTACAATCAATTATGTTAAGTTTAATTACAATTTTTTATAGTCCTGAAAGGTTGAAGAATTGTACAAGAGCTTACAATATCGTCATTTGAATAGCACACTTAATTTACTTTTATCTATGTTAATTTGATTTTTTTAAACTTACAAGCATTCTTTAATTGGAGAGTGAGCTGGATATTTTCAAGTGAAAACTAAAGCCGGGGGAGAAGTATACATAGATCAATATCGGACATTCTTCAGTTTAGGTTGGTCGATCAAATATTTTACAGTAACAAGACCTTCCTTCCCTATCCCCTTACTAAACTAATATTAAAGGATTTATCACATTGACGCAATAGACGTATGAAAAAAAAAAAGTTTATTTAATTACTTTAACTCATTTTCAAGAATTTACATCATGGCACAAACGAAAACAATATTGGTATTTGATCACTACGTCAGCTAGCCTCTAATGCTGGCTTCTAATGCTGTTAATTTTCTAATAAATAGAGAATACGAAACAACTCAGAATCTTACAGAAGTTTAGAGACATACTCATACATAATTTATTTAAACTATATTCTCGTAAAATTGGTGAGATCATTTTGTGCTTCACATTACTGCAGCATTTTCATATGACTAGGAAAGTTAATCTTTGCCATTTTCTTCAAGCATCACCATAAAAAGCATTGAAATATGTTCCTACTACATGTTGCGCTTCTTAAGATATGGCTCTCATTTACATCTTCGAGTGCAACTTGCATAATCTTGAAAACATTTTTTCGAACAATAAATGATTAAGAAAATACAACGCATCGCTATTGCAGTAAAGAAGATCAAACAAGAAGCAAATTCAATTCATTATGTACTCAAATTATACCTGCAAATTGAACTAATCATCCGAATGGAAATCATGAAATTATGGAATTATGAAATCATTAAACTCATTATGCATTCAAATTGTACATACAAGTTGAACGAATCTTCCAAATTGAAATAAAAGCACATTCATCAGTATCAATTAAATACTGTAACTTCTACCTCAACTGGGTTCAAGGGGAAATTGTCAATATTGATCTAGTTCTCCAGCTACAAATTTTCGCTCGACAAATGGCTCACTCGTACTCTCATGCACTCGTAGTCACAAGCGTGATAAAAAAGGTACCCAAAACTGTTATAAAAAAATGATTAATGGGGATTAATCCCTATAATGATACAGCAGGCCTTGAGGCAATACTTCAACCTTTCAAGACTTCTAAAAGCTACTTTTACTCTATTTATTCAAAATAGCGTACTAAAATGACAAATTTGGTTGCCTTCTTTGTCATGATGATGATTATTGTGCATCAACACGCAGGAACTAATAAGGGATTGTTTTAACGAAAGTGAGAACTTCATTCTGTGAAAAACGACTGACTTCGTTAGCATATATAGGAAATCAGTTGAGCACGATGTCATTTTAAAAAGACATGAGTTGGGTATTATAATAATAAAACGAGGAGATGAAACACACATTTAGGTTTCGAAGTAACGATTTCACTGCTCCCAAAGAATCAGCTCATGGTAAATATTACTCGCGTTTTCAGCACCATCACCTGAATCTTAAAGCGACGATCTTATGCTTCCTGCCCCTCAGTTCTCCCAAGTCCGATATTTTGCAGTCCAATGAGCCTCAGGCTCTCACGTTCAGGCAGCCTTGGGCAGCATATAAGAGAGTTGCTTGAGCCAGCACTTGGAGACACACGTCGCTTCATGAGCGAAGTTTTGAATTCTAACTCTAAGTTCAAAACTTACTCAATAACGTATGGAAGGAAATTCTGCCCACATGCTCGTAATATTGCATTTTGATCGGGAGCGATACGTCGCTTTTGCTCTGTTTATTGTTAGCCGCAGTTTTGGAGCTTGAGAGAGGTGTGGTGGTAAGAAAATTTTTGTAGTTTATGATTCGGTAATTGGCATTTTACGAAAGGAGCGTTTGTTGCAGCATCTGATGGATATCAATTGTGGATTTTCTGTCGCTTTTTCATTGCTTCGTGGCATGCCATTCGAAGACACAGAGCATCGCAATTCTTGTATGTTGCCGCTGTGGTTTTTCTTACTGTTCTCAATTTTGTGCGCGTGGGTCTGTGAATTTCTTTATTTTGACATTTGGCTTATTGTTTTCCCTTAATATGTTCGGGTTTTAAAATTACTTAAAACAATGAAAATAGCTGATTACCAATTTCATAGCTCTACGGGAGATCTGGCGTGTTTGAAATAAAATCTTTCGTTATTTTGTTTCTAAAACAAAATAAATGTGAAAGGTTAAACTCCTAAAAATTCGATGGGACTGTACGAGTTTCATCTTGACTGTACCTAGCGAACGATATTTCGTCCTAGGGGCCTAATTCATCATTCATTAACGAATCTCCCTGCTACTGTTATCTATATCCACCTAAACACCTTCCTACCACTGTTTTCAGATTCTTTCCCTAAACGCCTCTAAACGTAGCCTAGTGGCACAGAGTGTAAAATCTAACTTGTGTGAGTGGAGCTCACTATTTGATGGTATCGGTTCGGTGCTCTGGCATTATTTTCTTTGTCTCTAGTTCGCTGTGTCGTGGCACCGAGTAATTTTTGCGATTTTCTTCTCATCCCAGTATCGCCTTCTATCGTAACTGCTGCTTCTGCTCACCCAGGGGGCTGCGGTCGGCAGCTTTCTTTGTAGCGCCCCTGTCGAGGTTTCGTTCCGACTCTGCGACGACTCTATATTTGTAAACAATTTATAATACTAAAATCCTTTTCAGGCGGTTAAACATTCTAAAAGTTACTTTACAATTTTACTTTTCCAGTGAGTGGGTGAGGCTGTTCCGGTGATGCAGTCTGACTGCGCTAGACCTTGAATAGGTTCGACGGCTACTGCTGCGTGAAAATCTAGCGAGCACCCATTTGTCAATGTGCGTCTTTGAACAAGAGCTGAAGCTATTTTTAAAATCATTATTTCCGCTTTTCAAAAAATGCAGTGATAAAAAATAAATAAAGAGTAGTAAAAAATACTACCGTCTAAAAGAAACTAATCCAAAACAAATTCGGTCGTTGCGATTATTTTGGCAATGTTTGATTAAACATGAATCTGAAAATAAATACATTTTTACTCCTGCAGATGTGGAAAATCTTTCAATATTGTTTTCAAGAATTATCTAAAAAAATTTATGTTAGGTTAGCCTAATATGGTTCCCTACCTGATTTTATGATGTAGTATTTCTAAAGTGTTTTTTAAGTAGGCATCACCACTTTTATTCGAAAAATCAAATTAAAAATTGAAAGTAGAATAAAATCACAGATTATACTGGCCATGATTCATGAAAATTGAAGTGCTAGCAGAAATGAGTACGAGTACCATTTGCGTGAGTTCGCTGAGTGAGCAGAAGTACAGATATCACCTAGTGTGTCTATGGTATCCATAAATTTCCATACACATTGTTTACCTTTAAACATAGATCAGAGTCGAGATTAAAAATGCTGATCAGATTTACAGTCTTGGAGAATCTTTGTTCAGGGTTGATAATTTGATATGGTGTACAGAGTCAATAACTGTATGGCTGATAATCTGAGAAGCAAATTTAACACACCTGTGATAGACCTCTGATAATATCCATTGTAGAGATGACTATCTACGTCCACAAGGAATGTAAGTCTGTATAAGAACAAAGACAAAAACAGACTCAGCTAACACAACACGCAAGGAACACAGCACACAAGTAACACAACACACCTGTAATACAACACACATATTACACAACACACGTGTATCGCAACACTCATGTAACACAACTCAACTCATGTAACACAACATATATATAAAACAACACACATGTAACACAACACGCACGTGGATTACACGCACGTGTAACACAACACACAAGTTTTACAACTCACATCTAACACACCACTCTTGTAACACAACGCACATGTAACACAACACTCGTAAAACTCAATACACTTGCCGCTGAGCTGTGAGGCACCGCATCGCGGATGCACTAAAATTGCAGAGAAGCGAGAGCCTTTCATGCGCTTTCATTCCGCGCAGAAATCCTTTTGGCTGATCAGACGCTCTTCCACGTCAGATAGTCACAAAACGATACGTAAAATGAGGAGTTGCTTCATTTTGTAGAAAATGGGCTCTTCAAATAAAATTCGTCGCGAGCATTTCGGTACTATGACCTCGTTATGCGATGACTATGTTCCGTGTTACACGGTACTTGGAACTTCAAAAGCTATATTAGTTCTTATTCCTCATTTTTAATTTATTTTAAGCCATTAAATTTGGAATCGTTGTTCGAACCTAGGTCGTATTGTTGAGCATTTAGTTCATTTTCTACACAAACTGGTAAATGTATTTCAAAACGAAAACAATATTCTACAAAACAATCCCTTCGCGTTTTTACGTTCTACTAGGAAATCGATTACGTGTTCTGAACCGAATGATTAATTTTTCAAAACAAACTTAGTGTCCACTGAAAATTTTTCTACATTTTTCGAAAACTAGGGCACATTTTTTTTCCGACGCTGAATAATGATAATTTAGTAGGCAGTACCACATATCTGTAAATAAATTCTTAGAAATGTAAATAAAGCTAGTAGCACGAATGTTGGTATACGTTTGGCTGAAATTGGTAAAACAAAAAGTACGCTGATACTTCTAAAATTGGCGAGCAGCACAAATGTCCATAAACAAACACTGTAAATTTACACATACAGCATGTAGCTTAAATGTCCATGAATGTACGCTCTACAACATTGCAGGTACCACACAACTTCACCGACCAATGAACATAGTTTGGCCCATTTTCCAGTCACTTCCTTTCAGTACGTTATACGATTGCACAAGAAAATTACAGTTCATTCGACAACCGAGCTACACTGGAATTCTGCTATTTTCCGCTTTACAGCAGAACTAAGTCTAGTGTTTTATTTATCATATAATTTTTTCTGTGTCTGTTTCTCCTGTTTCTCATCAGGTAGACATCTCTACCAGGGTGCCTACCTCATGTACCTTTTTCAGCCATCACCAACCCAGAATCTTGGAACGAGATCAACTAATGTTTCATGAGCGCATAAAAGAAAAGATTCACTTAAATTTTAAATACCGTTTACTGTCAGAAATCCTATTTGCTCATCAAGCCAATTTTCCACAGAAGTGGTCTCATATCACTACAGGAACCGCAAAATCATGATAACATCAAGTCAAACAGCTCCATATTGGCCAAACAAGCCACTTAGGGTTCCCAAGTGGCATCCACATCATGTCTTTAGGCATGTCAAAAAAAGCATCTAGTCATTCGACACCGTTCTGTGAAATTATCTGAAAATTCAATCGGGAGGCTGGCGTTACAGATCGTTCTCGAGAGAGTGTTTAAGGTTATCTCGCAGCATCTCCGTCATTTGTTCGGAACGTCGGAGCACTTCAGCTTCATTTCATAGCTTAGCCTGGAAGGTATCGTACAGCTCGTGTTTGGTCTCTTCCTTATTTATAAGCAGTCGAGTTAGTTGCTATATTCATATCACAACGTTGTTGGGTGTTAATATCGATATCAATTCAAAGGCAATCCTTGTTGCTTTTAATCGTTCGCTTTTTGAATTTGTTTCAGAAGTGCTAATAATGTAGTGTGAAGTTTAAAACTAAATTGTAGCATGAAAATGGCTGCATGCATAATTGTTTCATGTTCCTCAGAAAAGGGTGGACTTCTAATTGGATAAAATACACCAATCTGTGTTAGTTAAAAAAATACTTTAGAAGTATTTAACCATCCAGATTGTAGTGGATCGAAGATGATGCTGATTATCTCAGGGCTGAGTTTATACAAAAATATTTGAATCTATGAATTAATGTGCACAATTTCATTTTCCTTCAATAACTACAGCGTTACCTAAATAAAACATTTTGGCCAACGTACGTATAATTGGTTGTTCCACGATGACATTTGGAGAAGATGCTGTGAAATAAAATTTTCGTCTCAAAGCAGCCATTCTCAACCTTTCTTCCATCATTTACCTCCTCGGCTTTGTGTATTGCTCCATTTCCCCATACTCTCATACAAAGCACACACACTTTTTTTGCATTCTCTCTCTCTCCCATTTTACAAAATTAAATTTATATGAATTTACTTTTAAATTATCAGGTACTTCAATTATTTACCTCCGACAGGGTTATTTTTTACCCCCTAGGGGCAAATTTACCCCTAGTTGAGAATCTCTGCCTTAAAGTCTCTAATTTTCATCTTAAAGTTTTAGTGGAATTTCAATACATTTTGTTGAGTGAACTAAAATCGTTGATAAAATATTATTTTTTTTGCAGACCGAGCTAAAACAATATGGCCGATCTCATACTTGCCGAGGAAGAGCACGTCCGACCGGCCTCTACACGCAGAGAGACTGTCAAGAATATCTTAGATGGATATCGCTCTGCCCTGTGAGTATGCCTACATCGACCGCGATATTTATTTTTACAAATTTAGGCTAACCTATGAAATTTTCCATGGTTTTGAGACAGACATACGACGAAAACAGCTCTGTTAAGGTATAATTATCTGTATCATGCATCGGAAGTGGTCGATGTATTCAACACAACTTGCGTCCGTGAAGCGATAAAAAGTGAAATAATGCTCAATCCGCATTTTCCAATCAAATGCGTGATTCTTTGCCAATTTTAATGCTAACACGAACAGTATAAAAACACTCAATCTAAAAATGAGAAATTCTTTGTAACTCACAAGATGTATTTATGGAGGCTCAGGGGCTTACAAGATTTTATTCATGCCATTAAAATTGTCTTGAAATCAGCACTTCGCTACGCTATTACAACCTGATTTGTGTGTGCGAATCACTCTTGGTTGTTGTTGATAATGATTGCTTGCGTATTTCAGTTGGGATATTGGTAATACTGGTTGATTGCTTATTTCAGTAGGGATCTCGGTGATAATGATTCATCACTTATTTTAGTTGGGATGAAGAGGATAATGATTGATTGCTTATCTTAGTTGGGATTAAGGTGACATATCTATCAAATGACAATCATGAAGCATCAATGTGAGAGTGTCATTCCAAATACAATATTTGATAATTTCTACACGAAGACACAGTATCATTAATCCACAAAACTGATCGAAAATAGTACCGGAGTTTTAATTTTTATAGACGTCGATGATATTTTTCCTATTTTCGAAGCCGGGTTTTTGAAAAAGTTACTGTTTTTTCTCAAAGGGAAAGCTTTACTTCTAGTTATTTCAAAAAAAAACAAATCATTCGTTCTTTTCAATGAATTCGATGTTGAAATTTTAAATAATTTATGAACAACCAATTACAAAAATATGTTTGAGCTTTTCACCATTCATTTTCAGTTTTAGGAAACCTTGATTTGATTCTTTTAGTTTTAGATATTGATGAGCAAATACAAACAGCTTAAATTATGTCTTTCATGCATTCATTCACTCATTTTTTAATTAGTTAACTCCTTCTCTATAACTAATCAGTTATAAATGTCAATTGTCATCCTTCAATCGGCAAAAGATAGAAAATGAACGGATCACTTCACACCAAACTTAACATTCAAAATAAACCAACCACTATAGCCCCTTTTCAATCAAATCACAAAATAACACATTTGATACACATCAAATAATTGAAAATTGAAAGAGTTTCAAATAAATTCATTTAAGAATATTCTAGTTGTACGATTGCTAGTCCACCCCCCTTTCTTTGAAATGAAAAAGAAGGTAAAATGAAAGAAAGGCGGTAACAAAATAAAAAATTTAATCTCTCGAGAGTTGATGAGGCCGATTGTACACGGCCCGTCAAAAATGTATAATAATGTTCGACGAATTACATGACACACGTTCCTATTTCCCAAGAATTCACACAATATTCATTCCTACTTGAATCTGATGGAAATTGTGGAGTTTATGAAGCTTGTACCACAGATACGCTCATCACACACTTTCGGTTGGATTCGGACAGACAGACAGAGAGACAGACATAGTATAGATTATAGTATAGATTTCACATAATTATGCAAATTTTATGAAATTCATTCACAAGTTTACTTCGAACGCTCACTTCGTTTACATGCGTTTGCTTTATTTTTTTTTCCAGGGAAGACATCATTATGATCAACACGGTGTTCCTGCTCGCGGCCGTTGTGCTGGGGCTGGTGGTGGTGGCCATGTGGGGCATGACCCGCGTCCCCGTGATCAAGCTGGAAGCGCCCCGCGGCTTCGTCACGAGCGACGGCCAAATTAGGTTACGCAGAATTCCTAATGTACCAGAAGATTTCGAACAAAATTGGAACCGCATCTCATACCCACCACCACAGAGCTCCAGCAACTACTTCAGCGTAGAGTCGGAGATGTCAGAGGCAAGTAAAATTGATTTATGGGACTTCTGATTCGCGGTACTGAGATTTTTGCAGTTCACTTTCAAACATGTTAGCCTATGATGTTGGAGGGCTTTTAAACATGCTTATGAATATTTGACTTTCACGAGGTTCACCTTTAATTACGTTTTACAACTATGTAAGCCAAAAGGGATATGTGTAATTAAAACACGTTCCTAAATATTCGTTTTACACTGGTGGGATTTTCTGTTTTTTCATTACTCACTCGTCGTTTCAAATTGTTGCGGTAGACACAAGTCATGAAACGAATTCGTGTGCTTAGGCCAGATTTGCAAATGTTTCCTCGTTTACTGTTAATTCATAGGGGGATTTTGTTTGAGTTGAGTTTAAGGTTTGAGAGTTTGTAACTTGGAACGCCCTACAACCGTGGTAGCTTGCAACGACAGTGTCTGGTGCCAGTGAAAAAATTGATTAGGAGGCAGAAATTAAATTATAACCTACTTTAAGATCAGGCGCTGTTCTGGCACCTGCAGAATAATGGTCGCCACTTAGACCAGTATTTTCACATTAGAATTTTACGAGTGAATCCTAAAATATTTCGATAATTTTCACAGTAAATCAATTCACGTTTGTAGGTTCAGACAAAAAAATTTGCATTGTCCTTTTCGTGAAGTACTTGTTCCGAAGAATATTTATAAAAGCTATGAAGAGTAATGAATATCATTAAGATGAATTATTGAGCTCATTGAATTAATACTTGACCGCTGTAAATAAACTTATCGCCAGTGGTGAATTAAATAGAGCCATAACTGAAGGCGGTTCGAAATTGTGTGGTCTTCGTAAAAAATCGTTGTGGTAGCTAACCAGATATGATGCTAAGCTTCGTCTACGAGTTTGTAGAGGAAAATTTGTTACATTTCCTAGCGTATACATACTCTGTCTTGGTAGCCAAAACTTTAAATAATCGCTTATTCTTTCGCTGTGCAAATTTTGAAGTGGATATATATATTCTACAAAAAACTGGATCATGATGAGTTTTCTCTTCGTATAAAATTTTAAAAAGAATAATCTTCAGACCATCAACTCTGTCATTTCTTTTATGAATTTCAGAAACTCGAGCTTTGAAGAGTTCAGAAAATTCCAATTGTTTGTGATCATCTAAATTTTTCTACCTCAAAAATTCATGCCCTGACGTAAGTGATGAATCATAAGTTCGAAGTTCTAGTAGTAACTCGTTTAACTCAAAAAATTTACTTCATGAAAAAATTAGAAACTTTTTTTTTAATTTCTTGCGGAAGTAATCTGTATATAAATATGTGACCGTTTAGAAATTTACCTAAAAATTATAAAAAGGTCTTCACTTTCTCAGCAATTTTACACGGAACAGAAAAAACATTGCATTACTTAATGGAAGTATCTTCAGACACTCGAATCTTTATACAATATATCTCAAACCATGGCGTCATGATGGATTTTAAATAGAATACTGAAGATTTTTGGGAGAATTATAGCGGCAGGATAGATGTAGTGCATTATTCATCAGTACCTCTGGGTCTCAGGAGTGTCCAACTGATAAAATCTACCGAGTTATCTCTCCGCCTCGGACAGGAGCTAGCTGGTCAACAACCGAAACCTGACTGTGTACAGTTCTTGATGATCTGATAATGAGAACGTTAGTTTTTGTAAGAATTGAGCCGCTGTTCCTATGCCTTTGCCAGTATTTAGGAATTATGATATCATAAGTTTTAAATGTTTTTGAGACCCTAACCTAAATTTATTTCAATAATCGTTACCTGTTGGCATTACTCGATGAGTTAGAAACACATGTAAAATTTTGAAGTTTTTCTTTTACCGTGGATTTACAAATTAGGAATAGAAGTTTAGTGAGTTTTCAAAGTTTCATTTGGTAGGTTTCATAAGCTGTTGAAATGTATTCAGACAAAGGAACCTCAACTTTATTGAATGAAAAACACTCATTGAAGAGCAAAAACCCCTAATAGATGAAATATCAATAGAATAATAAATAATTCCATCAAGTATTAATGACTGATGAGAATTTCTATCTGGATATTTATCCCACAGAATTCTATACACAAATTACTGTCAAATTTATACAGCTTCCATCGATTTTGTGCCCTTTCGAAACTTCGCCCCAAGAACAACTTCCCAAAAAATCTTAAATTATAATATTTCCAGCCTTGTAAGATACCTCAGTTCCCCACTATGTTTAACGCTTTGAATTCACGTCTAATTGGAACTTCCTGGCCCCTTGTGAAAACTGTTTTTATTATTTCCATGATACCTAATACATTCCTATCAATATCTGACAATTTTCCCCCTATTGCAGACTGAAGGAAACAACTTCCAGCGCCAGTTTACGGACAGCCTCGTTGAGATACAGAAGGCACTGGCGGCGGAGGACGAGCCCGAGGTTGTAGAGAATGCAAACCCACTGGAAAAATTAGAAAGCAGTGAAGCTTAAGCTAAAGTAAAATAGAAAAACTTCAACGCTTTTTGTTTCATTATCTCTCATGTTACTTCTTGCTTCAGTGAGTAGTCAAATCTTTCGACAGTATTCATTTTGTGTCGTTTTTCCCAGAATTTTTTTCGGTAAATATTGTCTCACATCGGACAGTCATTCTTTTAGCATTCGATCGTTTGTACAGATTAGCACCTAAATGAAGCCCATCCGAGAAGAAACTTTCGTTGAATAATGACTAATGTATTTATCAATTATATGAAAAACCTATCTAATGAAGGACTTCTATTTAAGAATATTGTAACAGAGTTTTCGAAAGTTATATCATATTAAGTAATAATAACCTCATGAAAAGAAGAAATTCGCTCGCTATTCAATTATTTGATAGAATCTTCCTATCAGACTCCGCCTCGCTAACGTGATACGCGCACAAATTACTGTCCAAAGCAGTGGCAGGAACTGTTTTCATTTTTCTCACAAGAAGGCCGAAATTTAACAGATTCATGAGCAAAATTAATTACGCAAAGTAAAAACAAGTTTTTCACTTTTCTTTAAGGAGGATAACCAGCAATCAGCTGGAGCTAAGAGCTGCCTTGAATAATGTGGATGTTTTTTATAATTAATGAACCGTGTGAACTAATGGTAACAAAAAGTGATAAATTTACCACTCACGCAGACGAAGCTAAGCAGGTAAATAGAAGTTTCCTTATTTGTTATGACTGTCATCAAAGTCGCAACAGGAAACCATGTATTGCATCAACTTCTTGCTTCTGACGACGTGCATGTCTTGACCTCATAACAGATGGTACGTACTTCACTATTTCCATCAAAATTCATTAATTGTGAATTTGAGAGAGTTCCACACGCTGAGAGTAAGAACAGACGCGATATTTGACAACTTTGCTATCTCGTAGCAAGATGAAGAATGACAATTTAAAATAAATAGCAAACTATCACAATTGTATTAAAAAAAATTGATAGTTTTGACTTATAAAAACAAAAGCTAATTAAGCAGCTCAGACAAGCTGACTTCTAGTCCATGGAAAAAAATCCGCTCCGTTTCCTCATTGCTCAAAGAATACATTTTTGGAACACCGAACCGATGGAAATCAATTTTCGTATCAAATTATAGAAACCCCAATTTATTAAAAAGTTAAACCTCACCTCTACCTAAATATCCAATGAATCATAAACATGAAACAAAAACAGTGTACAACCTATAGAACGAATAATGTCTATCTCATTACTAGCTGTCAAAATCAGTATGTTTGAGTTTTTAAGTTAACTGACCGTGCTCCTGCTGTCTCAATTCGGGAGCACGAAGATAACACATCCGAATTACCTGCATGCTTTGTTAGGAAGCCAAGATTGCAGACGCCTCGTAGCTGTGGTTTTCCGTATTTGATTTTCTTGTTTAACATTGTTAACTAAATTCAATGGTTAATATAAGACCTGCTTTTTGAAGGCATTTGTAAATTGTTCGTTGAAGTCATCAGTGTAGTGCTAAATGTATAATCATGAAAAGTACTTTTACCTTTTGAACTTTAATAAAGGAGAATGCAATGCACACGCGTCTTCTATGAGTTCATAAAATACATCAGAATATTTCTACAAGAGATTCTTTCAAAACACAACTCGAGTGGAATTGAAAATATCTCATTTGGTTTGGAAGGGAAAAATTTGTCTCATAATGAAGCTGCCCAGCGACCGTGATAAAGTATAGAATATTTCTTAATACGTTAATGAATACTGTTTAATGTGAACTCCTTTCACGCATCAGCACAGGAGATCAATGAAAATGATTTCATAATGAAAATTTCTGCATAGTATGAACAAAATGAGTTCAGTTCATACTACAATCCTTTCGATCAATAAAAATACTACAAGTTGAAAAAACATTTCTCTTTGATACAAAGAAAACTGACCCAACGTAATATTAAATTTTTTCGGTAAAAAATAGTGATATAGCATGCGACAGAGCAGTAAAGGAGAAATTAATTAGCTCGTATTAGTGATATTTATACTCTGATATTGTTGTTTATCATTAAAACTATGATGGCCTAAGAAATAAATAGTTCATGTTGTTTTAAATCTGGATAACTATTATAATTCTTTCGAGTGTAGATAACACCTGTAGTATGATATTTTTAATGAACATTGTAGAGCTGTCATGATAAATATGCAAAAGGTAGTAACATCATCCGTGACAGGACATTGCTGCTTTGCAAATATTTTGTGCTCATTTTAGAGTCTGAAGAGTTGAGCTGTGACTGCGCATCGTTTAAATTAAACATCAGGTATTTTTTAACCAGAATTCACATTTCAGTGTCAACATTGTTGATAGGGAAATGAAAAAAACATTGTTCAGAAGTTTAACAGTTGATTCCATTGAACTTAACAAAACAGAGGGTTGGAAAATAAAAACTGTTTCATTAAAGCCACGGAAGAAATTTCTGGAGCTAGACTGAAAAATCGAATTTAAATTATTTGATATTCAAATTCTGCACGCATCGTTTGCGTTGTCTTGAAACAGTGAAGTATTATGTTCACAAGGTTGAATTTTTCCCTATTGATACTAGTTATCTTTGACAATATCTTAGAAGCAACAGAAACGCAATTTACTGGTTGATTGGTTGGGTACAGGCGTTGTTGGTTCGTCTTCCTCATCAGTCACACGAATCCTAGAATTTGCGGTACAGAGTGAAAATGGGGGGAAAACCTCCACACTGAAGGGTATCTTTATTGCACCACCGTAACACATTATTACGAGCTGACCTCAACTGTGCAAAGATACATTTTTGTTTCAAAATTGCAATTTTCTTAGGTTTTGAAACTCGTTCCTAGTCTTCGTACGCGAGATTAATATCAGAAATTTCAAGAAATAGCGTGGCCTCTTTCACAACTCATCACACACTTCTAAGTTGTTCTCATAGTAATTAATGTGATAATCAAGCAATCTCATGGAAATTAATTTAATCTACATTTAACCAATAAATCACGTGAATTATTTCTTAAGTATTTATATTACACTGAATTACGATGAGGAAGCTGTCATTTTCGATCACCTATGTATAGCTGTGAAGACTTAAAGTGCAACAAATATTTCTAAAATCCTCATGTTTTCAGCACTTTCTTAGTTCATTGTCCCGGAAGAAATAAAAAACTGCTATGAGATCATTGGACAGCAGAAGACTGGAGGCGTGCTTGCGACTACTCCTGGAAGAAGGACGGACTCTCGCGGTTCGGAGCCAATGAAGATAAATCTGTCAGAAATGATGAGGAGCTGATCAAGTCGGTCTCATTTCTCTTCTCAGAAAGAACCTTCGCAGAAAGTGGCCATTTTCGCCGAATCAAGCGATTGTTTTCGCTCGACATATGACATCGTGAAGAAGATTTTCTCGATTTGGAGGTATAGTTAGAAATACTGGCCACTCGTATTTTCATGTTTATCTATGGCCTGCAATAGTGAGATACGCAAGTCGCAGTTGCAGCCTCAAAATTTATTGATTGTTGTTAGAGAGCGAATGTTTATTGTTTGAGTCTTCTACAAAATTTTACCTAAATTTACTAAAAAGAACTCTCCAATCTGATCCTTTCATAATTACCCTTAATTTACTCAGTATAACTATCCAAATAATCCTTAAGTATCCTTAATTTACTAAATAGAACTCTCCAACTCAGATTACCCCAGCGTATAAAGAAATTTTGAGGCTCGGGATAGATGACCAGAAATCAGTTTTGAAAGAGATAAGCACCCAGAGCAGTGGTTGATCATGCTGCTGAGACACGTCTCATAAAAACGTTCCGCCCTACAATACAAATTCTGGCGCATACGAAAGAACCAATGATCAAGACCAGATGAAATTTATTACTTACAAGAATTTAGATATGATGACCTATAATTTGCATTTAAAATATCATTTCCTAAGTTAAAGTACCCAATTTACAAGGTAGCGGAAGGGAACGGACAGACAATGCGATCAAACACGTAAACAATAAACTGTGTAGTGCCATGAATGGTAAATTTTACGGCTCAGATCGGAGCATTTCCTTCAATAAAAATTTACTTCCGAGGCTCAAAATACTCTTAATTGTACTTTCAATCAGATTGGGCACTCATGGGCAACTAGGCAATGTTTCAGTCAGGGAGGCCAATAAAAGGAGTTGAAATGAACGAATCAGATCATTTACAACTAGTTTTTCAGATCGGAGCATTTCCTTCAGCAAAAATATATATCAGACTTTCAAAATTCAATTAATTATACTTTGAATCTGATTGAGTCCATTAGGGTAATTATGTATTATTTCAGTCAGGGAGGCCAACAAAAATGTTGAGGTAAGCAGAACATCTGATAAAGTTTGCACGTTTGTGTTGTAATTGAATTCAATCTTTAGAACCAATAACTCTCTTCTTACTAAATTTTCAGGCTAACTAAAATGAACTCAAATTTAATATCCAGGCATTGTGAGCGCTCGTAGATTTGAAGTAATGAAAACTTTATTTCTGCAGTTGAAAAAGTAGTTGATTTCGAAATAAAAATGGTTCATGTACTACCAGTTTGTAATTATTTCACACATAATCGTTAAGTTGTACTTGTAATAATACTGCAGGTGCTTCGTGTGGTAGAATCAAATGAGTATCAAGAAATACTGTGCTATGGGAAAGAAAAATGTATGTAAGCATGAGTAAGATTAAGAATCGCCGAATGCAGTTACAACCGTAACTTGCATTTTAATTTTTATTCAGTAGTAAATAGACTCAGCGCTGCGTTCCTAATTTTAATTCCAGCTGTAGATTTGGTATTCGCTCATGGAGTTTTGCTGATCTAACCTTAATGTAAATTTTTTGTCCAAAACAAGGAATTTTATAAACGTTTCTCCAGTAAGTCGATGAATGAATCCCGAAATAATTTTCTAGCGAAATACCTTGTACCTTTGTGCGATTCGGTGATATCTAATCGTTTTACAGCGTCGATCAAGAATATTTCCTTCAAATAAATTCCATAATGCCTATTTAAATTCCTCCAAAGTTGAGTGGCTCTCTAAATTAAACAAATAATAATTCAGCTTGATTTTAACATAACTTATTGCTAGTGAAGAAATCCAGAAGAAATTTACTCTGCTCCCAGATCCTCCATGACTCCTTGATTTTTAGTTTCAATCCTCAACATTAGCCGCTTTGCAGTCCCCGCTGGCATTCTGTGGCGTTGAGACGATGGCAGATTGCCGCGGCGTCACCCGTAAGTCGGAGTTCCGCAACTCGGCCGAACACGCGTACTCTGCTCAGCAGTCTGCTGCAGCAGCAGTGACAGCCGCTTACCCTCGGCAGCATTCCCTCTTAACATAATGAAAGATCTGGAAGGGTTGTTTACCTCAGGCATGTACGTTGTTACAAGTGGCCCATATATGAACTTAATATCCAACAGTCAACAATAGGAGGGAAAAAGAGAAAAAAAAATTTCTAACAAAATTTATTAATATCGGCAAAAATGGGTTTATGAAAATTCTTCAACAGAAATAGATACCTTAAGTTAATAGGCATACCAATATCACAATTAGTATCATAGTAATCACAAACTCAGGGGTAGAACAAACATTTGAGAAGAAAACAAAGAAATTAGTTCCTGCGTTCAAGCTATTTTACGCTTGAAAAGGCTAGTATAAATTGGTAAAAAACAAGGCAATGACTCATTAATGTAAAACGGCTAGGAGTATAACCTCCACAAGAATTCACTCATGAGCTGAATTCATCTGTGGTAGCTGTTGATAATGCTGAAGGTAAGATGAGTAAACGTAAACGATTCTGCATGTAAACTAAAAAGACGATTCTCAGAAATTTGCAAACAACCCAGTCTAACTTTTTCGCCGCCTGCATGCATGTTTTTCGCCGCCTAAGTGATTTAATCGCTTAAACCCCTTAGGCGGCGAAAAACATGCATGGAGGCGGCGAAAAAGTTAGACTTGGTAGCTTTTTGTGCTCACACACTCACAAGCATTTAGTAACGAGCTTGGAGAATATGTTGTGGTTTAAAATAAATTTTGACATTTCATACATAACTGATGCTAGCACAAAAAATTCTCGAAAGTTGTAAACGAGATATGATTGTCACGCTAGGCTAACAAAAACACATGGATTTTGCACATAAACAAAAAAAATAGGAATAAAACTCTGGAATAAACATTCACACTGATGATCCAATAACTCAATACGTTTTATTGTGGTATTGATTCGCAATTTAATGCTTGTTAATCGAACACATTTACATGATTTTAACCGTTAAAATGTGCAAAAATATGTTATAATTAAATGAAGATTTCAATTGAATTTTTAAATCGATAATTTCTCCTGCACTTAAAGCACAGAGATTTGGAGCAAAGAAACTTTAAGTTTAATGAGTTTTATCGAAAGCTGTCAAGGTTGGGAAATTGTTAGTTGTGGAAAAGTATCTAGTATACCTTGTGTATACTTGTACCTCATAACCTACTTACTAATGATTTACACAATGAAATATTTTTTAAATATTTCCGGACGTTGACCCACGAATTTTGCAATTCCAATGCAGTGAAATATTATTTAGATGCAACAAATTCATACAAATTGAATTTTATTTAAACATTACTGCTTTGAAATACAAATGAATGTCAATGGCCGTGATATTTTGCACTTACTCCCTCCTCAACGTATACACATAATACGCACTAGCACAGAGGAAATCTCACAACTTACGCATATCAGCAAAATTTTTGAACGAAAATTAGACGGCGGGGTATAATGAAAGGAAACAATTTGCATCTGTTTGTTTGGAAAGTAAAGCAATAAACAGTTATTGTTCAACCGCAGAATGTGGTGCTACCTAGAAGCTTTTCATTAATTGAAAGATTTTTTGTACGCTATGGAAGTTCGTTCTACCATAAGGCAATGAAAGAGCCGTTTGGCCAATATTGAGTGAACAGTAGCTCACTATGACATCATTTCTCCCAGTTAGGTTTTAGCTCATTATAATAGGGAGCAGAAATTGCACAAAATCTGTATTGCTTGGAGTGAGATATGAAGAGGAGAATGCATATTAAGCTTTATGAAATAGGAATTCTTGAATTAGGTTCAAGAAGAGCTTATTCAAGAGTTTTAAGCATGATCGTTCATCTTGCGTTTACCTTTGCAATCAACCTTAGCCACCAAATTCACACGTTTTTGCAACTCACTTCCAAGATTTTGAAGTGTGCCTTCTCAAACCAGGCTGTATTGGTCAAGAAGCGATAGTAATAAAGACTGAATGACCAATAACCTAGGTTTTTCATCAAGCAGGCTTCTTATGCAATGATAAAATATTGAGTTGCGCCTAATTGTTTTGCAAATTTTCTTCTCGTGGGATTTGAAGGAAATTTTTTGATTGAATCAAAGGTCTCTACTTTACCTTCAAGCCAATTGATCAATTTCATCGTGTTTTAACTAGTGGGTTTATATTTGTAATTTTTGATTCTGTCTTTGGATCCAAAAAGAGTGCTTCGTGTCTTATTCGCGTTAAATTTCAAACCCTTTTGGTCCCATTTTGATTTCAAGCTTCTGAAGAAGCTTTCAGCGTTGTTTACGTCTCAGGTCATTCAGACTCAGAACTTGTAATCACAATTTGATTTTCAGTTGCATTCGTATAAATTTTTCTGTTCGAATGCAGTGGAGGGAGATCATTACTGAAAATAGATAACAGTGGCTGGCCAAGGATAGATCCTTGAGGAATACGAGAATTGTTTTGAATAAATGGATACCATTTGTTATAATTTCGGTTTGACTGGTAACTCTCAAAACACAGTATGTTTAACTCAAACTTATGCTTGGGAACTCAAACCACATGCTTACTTTCAAGTTTAGCCTTTTCTGAGGTTTATTTTTCAAGACAATTGCATTAACTCTTTCGAGCGCTCCGAGGTGGTCGAGTGGCAGTAAGAATGTCAGGTTATTTCGATCAATTTCCTCGCTAGATTTGTTTTGTTTTGTATGTTTAGTATTGTGAGTAAAACGCTACGAGGATTTTAAGTCCACCCAACTGAATGGGAATTAATTCTGAGGTGAAGCATCAATATTAACATGTGTACCCCAGTGTACACATATTTTTAACTTGAGATTATTTACACTTGATACTATGAAAGCACTGTTTTTTGCTGCCCTTGCGGA
The DNA here is from genome assembly GCA_014220935.1 of Platorchestia sp. MABIK. NCBI lineage: Eukaryota > Metazoa > Arthropoda > Malacostraca > Amphipoda > Talitridae > Platorchestia > Platorchestia sp. MABIK. The sequence continues at coordinate 102,393 of JACJUY010000638.1, read as the reverse complement.
TCTTATTCATTAAGGACATCATATGTTAGGACTCAAATTATGTTGCACCTTCGAAATGGTAGCGTTCCTTCATCCTTGAATGTAATCCATTTTATGAAGTTCACAGGCAGTGGACAGAAAAATGTAAAGAGTCTTCCACGAGCTGCTGGAACTTCTTCATGGATCTGTTTTAACATGAATAATGAAACATTTCCGTTTTTGACAACTTCTTGCATTATAAACTAAGGAGATGTCACTTAAGACCTCGTAAGTTCTGTATGTCAGCTCGCATTCTATCAAAGTCTTCAACAATGGCTTGGAAACAGAAGTGCTATGGTCTGATTATTTCTTGAACAACGATAGTGGTGTAAGCGTAAGTTTTAAAATAGGCTAGCATCTCTTAGGCGACATACGATACAGAATTCTGAAAGAGTGAGAGTTTCTCAGAACATCACGCCTTACCAAGTCAGTATTACTGAAAGGAAAACTCATGACCGCGTTCACTCAATCAAATACCTACAATTTCGGTTAGCCCTGAACTTTGCAGTGTGAAAAGCTATTCTAAAAATTAATGCAAGGCTTCTATGAACAGTAGAAGTTATCTTTCGAACAGCTGTAATTCTTTTGGAGAAGGTGGAATCATAGTTTCACCCCCATAAGTAAACTTGTACACAGATTTGAAATTTAATACTCCCGAAATTGTGGGTGCATACATGTTTGCAAGCAGTGTAGCATGCTTACCATATAAAATTACACAGATCGTATTTGCTTACGTTGATGAGAATGATAAAAATGTAGGTTTTGTTTTCAAAACAGTAAATTTCAGACATAAATGGTCAATGTTTATCAAACTCAAGCTACGAATTTTTTAGTTCAGAAGTCTTGATAGAGTGAATTTCATGAAAAAATTCAGTCGTTAAGAGAAATCAACTGGCATTATTTTAACATTCTCACGACTCTTCATCGTAAATTAAGATCACAATTTTTTTCAGTGTTGCTAGCATACACCAGCACTTTTTACGCTCTATTTTAAATTCTTTTTGAGACTCTCAGTCTCCGTATTGCTGAATCCGCCCTCTAGATTCACAGTGGCAATCATCCAGCTCTTGATTTCGATCTCCTGTCTCTTGAATGCAATATCTCGAGTCTCGCTCGCAATCTCACCACCCGTGATTGTGTCCTTTTTTCGAGAATGTGTTTCTTGGACTTCGGAGAGAACTTTTCTGACTCAACACCCATCATATTAGTTCCAATGAAAGATATTACTCAGAGTGTTGATGAAATCCCAAGAATTCCACAAAGAAAATGAAAAAAACAGTTCAATTGCTCTCCATTTTTCAGAATGAAATGGGGAAAATTTTTACGAAACAAAATGGAGTAGGCAGTCCAGATACTTCAGCGTACATTTTAGCGGGATGTAAAGAAATTTTTAGCCACCGAGACACTATCAGATGTGATGTAGCAAGTCCACTGTTTGCTTAGCCTTTATACCTTCCTGGATGGAGATGTGACTCGAGACTTTCGTATTGACGGCTCCAGTTCCAAAAATTTTTGAGAGACTCAAATATTTACTGATCACTCAAATTTTAACAGCGCATTTGTGGTCTTACTATGCCACAAGATCTGCTCGAAAATGTTACCCTGAATTTTTGTAACGATTTTCAGAGCTATAGAAGCTCAGTAAATAAGGTCTAGATGAAATTTTACATAATATGTAGCATTAGATTCATCAAATCTGGCAAACTGGGGAATGTTGACTCTTCTGAGCTGCTGCCTGTTATTGTAAATGAAAAATAACTGTATACGGAGAAGTGAATCAGAACACAACAACAGCACCAAAATACTTGGAAATTTTTCAGATGGGACCATGTGTGATGTTTTGTTGGAGATATGAACTCAGATTGAAGAAATTTTGCATACATCTAGCTATAGTGTGCTTACACCGTCTTAAAGCAAATTAATTCGAACACATTATTGAACTAACCAGCATTCTTCAAGCTGATTATTTGCATGGGCATCTCAGCAATCTTAATATGATAATTTAATGAGAAAAATTTGTTGCTAACCAACTACTAAAGGCGTAAAATAAGTGAACTATTCTATCATACAATAAATTTTCAAGCGTAGTTGAATGAAAATCAAACAAAAATATTAAGAATTTTGGCCTTTACCACAGTGCATATCATTCAGCGTGAAATTTAATACGATACGAACTAAATTCTCGTTTTATTGTCTTCTTGCAGTTGAACGCGAGATTCACTTAAGGGGATCGTTTCGGACTTGTGTCGCAGATCTCATTTTTCTTCGCAATGCACGGAATGCGCAGAGATTCCTGCCACAATACTGTCTGGAAATGAAATGGCATTGCAGGGCTCGCTTGTTTCAAAGAACACGAACTCCGATTCCAGTTGACAAGTTCATTTCAGAGTCTCCTGAGGTATCGGAAAAAGTTAAGAATATTTCTTTTGGAAAAATTTTCGAAAATTATTGCGACGGAGAAAAATATTTGGCCTGTCTTTTTTGACGCCTAGACTTGAATTGCATGGAATATTGACATGAAAATCATACACGTAGAAAAATTTACGATACGAAGACCAAGGCAATGTTGTTGAACCTAATCGGAGCTTCAACAATTATTCTCCGCTGCTGCCGACACGTCAGAAAAATCAATTGAACTGCTCATCCAAAGTTGCACAAAAGCGCCTTTGGCAGTGTATTCCTCCAGAAAGAATTACATCCAACTCACTATGTGAGATGTTCCATTTCTGACTACGATAATTAAAATTCTTAACGCTGTGCTGTTATGCCACGTGCGTTTCACCTGATTATTGATGACCATACAATAAACCCACTTCAATACCAAAAATCTTTTCTGTCCATCAGAAAATGGAATTTCCAGCTTCAAATGTTGGTAGGAAGTCAAGCCAATTTCAAAAATTTTCCTCTCTTCGGCACGGACAACGTGCGATCAGTTTTTGCTCATTATGCTGAACGATTATCATCGGCAATGAGTGATTTTCGCTCTAATGAGGCTTAATGACAGATCAAAGGACCTGTTCCAATTCTCTCTCGACGTTCCAATGCCAGAACGCAAATTCGCACGGGGTCCAGATGGAGCGAGAGCTGCTGCTTCAGCTCTGAATGCGTCACCTACGTGGGATATGGAAAGTGATAATCAGCGACATTAATGCTCACTCACAGTAATGGAACTTATTTCAGCTCTCATGTGCTTCAGTGCAAACGTGAGGATCGTTATTCATGATAAACTCAATAAAGTCCTTTATTTTTTTTTTGGAACCCGATAACGAAATTTCGAAAACTGGATTTATTTCTTATAAATCCAACCGTTTTCGATCACAAATTCAACTACATGCGCAAACTAAGAATAACAACTAATGCTTTTCTAAGGATAAATTTTTTTACTAGTCAACTTGGCCAAAAAAGATGATTTCAAGATTTTTGAACGCTTCAATAACACTGATATTTTATTTTTTACCCATAGCAGTACAACTCAATAAACACAAAACTGAAAACATATCAAATCTCAATCACGAAGCGAAAATCAAATGCGCATTTTACAACACGCCATTGCTGAGTTTAGGCGGCCGTGCAACGTAGTCCTCTCATTTCTTTGTTTGTTGAAATTGATTCTTCATTATTCATGAGATCTATCATCGTACATCTTTCAGGGCTTAATAGTTCAATCAACGAGAAAGATGAGCGTGACGTCTTCTAGAAGCTGCTTGAACAAACTAATCAATCTTGCCTGGATCAATCGAAAACGCTCGCATTTTTGGAAGGACTACAAATATTTTTATCTGGAATGTCCTTGAATTCATCCGAGGAAGAAGAAAAAGGAAGAAGAAATCTGAGCTTTCGGCTCATTTCTCATTTCTGAGTGTCAGCTTAATGTTACAGGAAAGTTAAAATCCCAGAGCAAAGATCAGATGACTTGTTAGTGGATTCAATATCTCATAACACATCGAACACATGGGCACTTATACGTATAAAAAAGTCTTTATACGTATAAGAGTCCTTATACGCATAAAAGAGTCACTTATACATATAAATGAGTTTATATAGTTGATCCTTGAAATGTAAATCATCTTATGCGACCATCAAAGTATTCGGATGGAAATTGGTCCCAATTACTTCCCGTCACTCGTACCTTGAGTCAATGAACGTATCAATTGAATAAATGGTGCTGATTTTTTCCATTCTGATTGCGGTTTGCATAAAATTATTTATAGCTTGAGAGTTGACCATATATTTGTGTGGACGAAGTGTCCATGCGTCGATTTCATGTCCGAAAAACAAACTCTATGTGCATCAGAACCCAGTTTTATTTTTTAGAAATTTATTTGCGTGTAATGATTGGTTATAATTTTTGAGAATTGTATTTTTGAGAATTTTATTTTTGAGAATTTTGAGAATTTTGAGAATTTTATTTCTATTTTTGGGAGTTTTTTTCAGATTTTTATTTGAGTGTAGTGATTGGTTATAAGTTTTTAGAATCAAGAATTTTTAAGAGATCAATTGTGTAAGCATACAAATCCTTAACTGACTTTGACTTGTCTTCTGGTTGAGTGAAACACAATTCAGTTCGTTTCATGGTCTTTCTGCGTCAGTTTTACTGAACTTATGGAAACAGGAAAAACTCATTCTCACTCATAAATGGTTTTCTCTTTTCAATTAAATTTTTCCCATCACTGCACATAGAATGCTGCGTTTCAACGTGTTTTAAACTTTGGAAGACAAAAATTGAATTCGTCAATTAGGTACTCCAAGAACTTCAGAAGTCAGTCATGATCTCGTCCCACAAGCAAATACTCAATTAATATTTAGTTTTTTCTAACAGAAAATTCATTTTACTCAACGCTTCTTATTTTTTAAATATATCACGTTGGAAAATAACTCATAATTACAATTTTATAGAATATGTTTTTAAATGGTATCATCAAGAAATTTACATTCTAAATTTTACAATTGTCACTCACTTATTTACATAGCTTGACTGACGCAAAATTTCACGCATGCTTAGAAAATTTTTGCTGAGCGACCAGTTTTACACTTGTTTATGAACTCCGTTTAGTCCTGGCTGTTTTTCCCTTCATTTCAATGATTGATGTTTACTGCCTTTCCATACACCCCCAAGAATCAAATTACAGTTTGGCGTCATTCTCCAATACAAGTACAGCAGCAACATCGGCTACTGAAATCTCTAAGACGAAAAAAATTCGACCCTATTTTTCGACCCTTATTTGACCCTATCACAGAAATCTGACCCAATCACAAGAATCTGACCCAAGCACAAAAATCTGACCCAAGCACAAAAATCTGACCCTATCACAAGAATCTGATCAACCGCGAGACTCTATCCCTATCACCAGATTCGGGATGAAATCATCAGCGCGGTGAAGCCATCAGGAAAAAACAGGACTTTCGACACCAACTATTGCCTTTTTTGCTTCACTGAGTGACGCAAGAGTGTTTCTCATCGCTGAACAATTTACCACGTGCATTTCAAGCTCAGGTCCTGTCCAGTCAATAAAAAATCAGTACTTTAGAATTGTCTTTTCCATTAGGTAAAATAAAGAATACTGGCGGTTTTGTCGTCCGGTAAATTGTGTAGAATACCATACAAAATTTCTGCTATGGCTCAAGCAATATTGCCTCAGCTACTCGAAAAGTTTCAAAAGTTCCTTTCGGTGAAGAGTGATCATGCGGTCCCTGCTGAATGCGAGCTTCGGCTTACGCAAAGTTTTAATTTCGTCCGCGAGAAAATTTTCAAATTGACGGAAAGGATTTTTCAACAATTCCAGGGCTACGAGGATTAATTCCAGGGCTACGAGGCATTTCACTTTAAGCTGAGCAGAAAAATTCGAAAACGCCGAGCGCTGAGCCGGTACTCATCAGTTTGCGCCGCACGCCTGTGGTCAGGCAGGGCTTAACGCCGCAAGAAAAGGGCTGACCGCAGCAAAAATACTCACTGACTTGGCAGATCTGACTTGTATTCACGTCAGACACAAAATAGTTGAAAATGTATGCGCAAAACCCCTTCATCACCCGAAACAAGGCACAATTTTTTTTGAATTTTCATTTCCATTGTGTTTTACAAGACACAGTTTTTTATTTTATTCAATGTCAAACAACAAATTCGGAAGTGTCATAAATATCTAATGTGTTCAGAAAATCTGTTTAAAATGATGCACAAAAGGGGACAATTGTTAAGAGCTGTATTCGGTTTGTTGTATAATGAGAAAAAGATATAAGGAGACTTATTTCGAATCTATTTCATCAGGAACTACTTAAAAAAATTCAGTAGCAATCAATTTTATACGGTGAGTCTACTTAAGGGAAATGACGCATTGCATACGATTGCATTTAAAGATCACAAAACTGGAGAAAAAACTGTAAAATGCTATCTCGAAGTCCCCGCATTCTTCCAATTGAATTCGCGCATGCCGCGGTTGGAGACAAACCTATTTATATCCAGAGGACACCTCAACAATGATAAATTGTCTCTTTTTTCTCTGAATTTACCTGACAGACATGTTTCTGTAACTCAATAGAATCGAGTTACCGACGCCGCTCTCAGAATACGTGAGTACAAAAGAAACCATTCCTAGCTTTCCGTCCAACCTTCGCAGAAACAAGACCAAATCTGTCCTATGACATACGAGCAAGCGACTTCTGAGCTTCGTTCGAGAGATAAACCTCATAATCCAGGTAATTATTAATAAACAGAATTTGCAGTCTGGTTAGCCCAGCTTATTTTGAGGTCCCAACAAGGATGCCGCCGCTCAAAGTCATTCTATCCTAAACGCAAAACTGGACTAAAAATATAAGGAAAATTTAATGTGGTAGCTAATGACAATCTGCAGCATCAGAGGCCCAAAATTACGTTTAGTTCTTGAAGATCTGCTGACGAATTTTAAGTCACATGACCTAAGGCGAATTTGAGGTTGCATTTATGAATGCTTCGTTGTTTAATATCCTTCTCTTAATTTGAATTAGCCACAAAGTGTGTGCATAGTTTAATGCTTAATTATACATGAACTTGCAAAAACCTCGACATTGAATTTCATGCAAGCGCTATTAAGAATGGTGTCTAGGAATTCATGATTTACCTTGTGAATTAAAGACGGTGATATTGAATTAAGTAGTATTATTTAACAATTTTTTAAATCTGTTTAACATGAATCTGTCACGTACAATTCAGAATAACCATGAACGATAGTTCACCGTCTTAATACTCTTTGTGAAGAAAGGATCTGGTTAATTTTTCAATGTCACCTGGGAAATATTAAAACGTTTTTAACTTTGATAACACAAGAAACGCGATTGCATTGAAATTATATTTGATGCTCTATTAGTTCTCATGTCATGGGAACATAATAGTCGAAATACTAAAGAGAACACTAAATGTCGTTCATAAGTCAAAATAACAAGATGCTATCGGAATACAGAGCAGGACAGAAGGTAGTATTCAGAGGTAGTATCAGAAACGTTAAGGTGTGTAACACAAGAAACATCCGTGAAAAATACGCGAGAAATGGCTTTAAATCTACCTTTTTTCACTCTATCATGGATTATTTTGCACGAAGGAACAAGTCATGCGTAAACGAGCAATTCTCAAAGGAATGGTCGAAAATATTCTTCCCAGCGGCTTTGTTCGGTTATATCGCTGCATCCTTCCACCACAAACTCATGAACAAACTTTTCCAATTACTGCTTCCTTATTATTACTCTGCTTGATGCTCCTGCAAATCAGCTTTTACGAGCGCAAGCCCCGGGGTCGCAGTGTCCAGCTTCAGCATTACAATGGCGGCGCAGTGGAGTGTTGCATTTAAATCGGAGCAAATGATGCTCACTGAACGGGAATTCTGAAGTATCTTAGAGGAAATTTCGTTTTGATAAGCCGTGCACTTCATCAATTAGATAAGCCTTTCACTTCATCAATCAATTCATAATGGACGTTTGTCAAAAAATCAAAACGAATTCACTTTGTTGCTCAAGGAGTTTGAAGTACTCTTACATTTTAAAGCTCATCAATAATTTAAAGCTTCCTGAAGCTAGAATGAAATCATATTATGAATCATAATATTTGTCACTCACAGGACTTCAAAGCTCTCGTTTTCAACATTATTGATTGAAATGCTAAATTATGTGTGTTTATTCGACACTGACTAAATGGTTTTGACACTGTTTAATGAATGAATGCATTTAAACTGACAGATCATTATTATTTAATTAAAAATTTACAATTCATTAAGAGGAACAGTATCGAAAATTGTTTGCAATTTATGTTCATAAAATTAAATTTTATTTTTGAGACTTTTGGTTTTGATAAAATTCAATTTTGGACCGTCTTTCGAACATTCGAAATTGATTTGAAACTGAACAAATCTACACAGGAATTTTTTAAACTTTTTAGACCAAATTTCATTGCTCGCTATTGAATCATGTATAAAATTGTTTTATCTAAAATCATTAATAATTTAAATTAAATATTCGTTATATTGTCCAGAAAAAACTCCTCTTTCAATTATCACATTTCTTTCGTGCAAATGAACCAAATTTTTCCCACCATAAGTTGCTGAATCAGACAAAATAGATGTGGAGTTAATTCGATCTCGTGATGCGAGTTAAAATATTTATAACTCACTTTACAGAATATCCTACATGCGAGTGGACAGTAATTTAAAAACAAATAACACGTTAGTGGACAGTAAATAACAAATAAGTTCTCAGGGCCTCGAGTTGGACTGATTGGCCTTATCGATTGTTTAGAATTTTCCAGTACATTAATCCTTCGCATTCCCACGCAAAACTATTATATCCATTTCCATCCCTATAATGCCCTTGATTTGAATATTATATCATGGCATTATTGATCATTCAGCTCTTGATCCTGCACAAAAATTTCACTAATGCCAAAATGCAGGCAAACTTCGAAAGAAGACGGAATCCGGACGCTTCCGCCTGAACTTCGGACCTAATTTGTTCATCAAAAGTTCTCAGGGCTTCGAGTTGGACTGATTACGAGGCAGCAATTCGAAGTCTTCGAACAATGGAAAATCAGACGAGTTTCTATCTGCGTTTGCCTTTGACAAATAAGGGGGCGCTGTTGTGTGTGTCCGGTTCGAAGTTAGGGTTTATCGGAACGCGCATGTGTGGTGGCTCTTATAAAAGTGAGGCGCAGAGCAGTAGCGCTTAGTGACTTATGTAGTGGTCTTGTGTTTGACTCCTCTGATCTTAGTGATTTCATTCTATTTTCATGCTGTAAAATGTAAAAGGAACCAACTAAACTTGAAAAAATCAATTGTGCTTACTGGTTAAAGTTATCCTTTGGCGTAAGTTATTTCAATATATTTAATTTGATTCGATACACTTTGCCGATTTCACATTGTGACCTATCTACCCCAACACTGAAAATTTCCCATTGTTACACAAATGTTTCGCATTTGAGCACACTTTTTTGGCACCCGCGTGAAATTATGCGAGAGATATTTTGTTGTTAGCTTACAGTTATTGTGAAAATATCTTCCTTTTACTTTTATCTAATACAAAATCTGTTCGAGATATTTCATAGTTGATTTATTCAACTTGAACTGAACATGCAATGCTTATGAAGATGATTACGCATTGTTCGCCCCCACAAGCACTCCATCATTTACATTTTGGATCTCAAATTTGACGTCTGTCATCATTTTTTACTCATCGAAATATTTAGGTCGAGAGTGCTTGCTTATTTATTTCCTGTTTGAAATTAGTTCAGATTGCAACTTTTGACCCAATTACGGTCAATTGCTTGGAAATCTGTGTTAGGCTGCCTTGATCCATTCAAAAACCACGTGATATTAATGAATGTAAAGTGTCACCCGAAGCTAACCCCAACCGCCAAATGCAGCGATCGCGAAATTACCCGTATTGCATATCTTCCCCATTAACGTTGCTCTTTATCGATTCATTTCTCAATGTTTACCAGGTCTCTTATTCATTGCCTTTAAAAATTTTCCATAAATTTTCCCATCATTCAATGGGAAATGAATGGGAAATCATTCAATTCACACACAATGAAGCAACTATTTTAAACAAATTTTTTCTTGTACTAGAGGGCAGGGTTCATCGATACCCATCTCTTGAATAGCTAACATCATAAATCGCCTACAATAATTTTCAAGTTGAAATGAAGTTCACTCCTACAGGTTCATAGTTGTGGTTGTGGAAATAACGCTTAGTTGTACGGATATTTTGTTCATAAGATAGCAAAAACACGATTTATACTTGAAAACTTTCCAGCATGAACGAAACTTTCGTGACCTTGCTTTTGTTGGTGAAAATAAATTATTTTAAAAGTTTATAAACTTTTAGTTCTCTAGCTTTACGCATCTATATATAATTTTTAAAATTATGTTATTCTGACCCAAAAATCAGATTCAAGTCTATTCAAAAGAATTAATCGAGCAGAATAAGATTTGAATGGCATTCATTTATTTGTGCCTGGCATACAACATTAGGCCCAAATAACAGATTACCTTTTATTTGAAAGGAGTGATCGACGTGAAAGGAGTGATCAGATTGCGTTTCAACCGTGTTCTGTGATAAGTAGCTTATATTCTCGTATTACTAAAAGATTAAGTTTAAACGCATTCAAAACATGCCCTACTTTCGTTTTAGAAAGCACTCAGGTTTCATGTGAGGCGGGAACCTTTCATACGTCTCATCTTCTCCGCTTTTCAGTCAGATAAAATTGCTCCATTTTTGAAGAACATCGTGGAGAGAATTTGAGCGCAATCTACATCTCCAGCCAGAAAATGGTGTCAGGACCAATGTAGACGAAGCTAATTCGCTTCCTAGAAAAGCCCTGAAAAGTGTGAAGCAAGGTGCCGTGGCAGGTGCTGGCAAAACTGAATACAAATTTGTCTTGAAAATTGAAACTCCAAATTCATTTAAGCAAGATAGCAATGAAAAGGATGGGCAAAAAGTGGTAGAAATTTTCCTTAGAAAAGCCTGTAAAAAATGCCAGCGGGACGCAAGTGAAAGAACCAAGGCAGTAAAAAGTTGGACTTTTTTTTGGAAGAATAAAGGATTCTACGGGAACTTGACGTAACATTCAGGAAAGAACGCATTGAAAATATGCCTGGAAAGATGACCACGGTGGATCTTCAACTGGAGGATCTTCAACTAGCAACGTGAGTTCAAGTTCCCAATATTTACTTTGTGTGACAAAGAGTTAGCTTCGGACTGGTTTGTACTATTTAATTCCGGACTTCGAAGCGCAAACGAATAAAATGCTTAGCAATTCCCTTAGGATTATGTGCAGTCTCAACGATTTACTATTTATCTCTACCCTTATTTATTACCGACTTAACATCTTCCCTGATTTTGTTTTCAACAGCATCCAGCAGGAATCAAGCACTACAAACTAAATTTGAGAAAAATCTAGTTTCACAGTTCTAGTTATTAGTTTGCCTCAAGCAAATTGAAAATAGTACTTTCTTTCTCAATTATTTCAACCGAAGCCTGGCCTTGGACTTTAGCAAGCATACTCGTGTCATCTTAAATGTTTGACAGCGAAATTTTGGGTTTGGCATTTTCGTTCTCTTGTTGGTCATTAGCTTCAGATTATTTTGGTTTCCCTTTCTATTCGCTCTCTTTTCTAACTTGTTTTCTAATGCTCATGCTACGTTCAGTTCCTCTTCATGGCTCACCTTACATTGTCTTCTTCTTCTACTACATTTTTCGGTCTTTGCTGGTTCCGAACCCTCAGACTGGAATCCACAGACTTCACTGTCAGATTAAGCGCGGGTTTCATTCTGTAGTTTTTTTACCCTTCTTTCAGACAACGATGATCGTGCCGTTCTTTTCTCCTTCCTCACTTTCAACCCATTGAAAATACTATGAGTTGGCCTGTGATTTCATTCGTTTGGTTCCATCTCTGATGTGCTCTGACACCTTTACTGTCATGATTGCTGGACTTCTATTCGGTCTAGTGGCCGGACTCACAGTAGTCGTGACGTAAAGGCTTGCTTCAAGTTAATTAACACCTTCAATAGTTATTTAATATTTGCATAACGCGTTGTAAAATTTTCAACACGTAAGCCTTGGTCTAAAAAATCCTCCTACTGCATTTTTCGTGTACCTGTAATTCCTTTATTCCTCTAACGAATATTTTTGCATGATATGAGATCCAATGTGTGCATTTGAATGTGTCACATGTACAATTCATAAAATTTTCGAGGAAAGTCCTTTGTATTCAAATTTCGATTCATGGTAGTCGTGGAACCTCATCACCGTCAATTGACTGTAAATGACTTCGCTATCAAGTCATGCATAAATTTTTTCAGAGTTTAACGACTTGTTTTTCACCGTTTTTGTCAATCTCTACCTGCTGATTGTTTTTTGGGGTAGTACTCACGTTTAACACCGTAAAAACAATGCTCAACATCGTACTGTGATTAAATAATTGAGCAACATCATTGCATCTTCGAAAATGTATTACATAGAAATATTTTAAAAAACGAAATCATTTCCACAAAGTATAGCTTCCCTTTAACATCCGTAGTCAAGTTCTTTGCAACCCATTAGCTGTGTTTGTGAAGCATTAAAACTTTACTTACTTTTACATGATTTTGAAATAGCGCGTTTGTTCTAACACCTTATAACATTATATCTTCATCACCTATGCCTCTGAAAAGTAAGTGACCGTTATTCAATGTGTCCGAAGTTTTATGGAACCTAGTTCATGTAACCCGGTAAAGATGAACTCGATAGAAAAGATACATTGTTGAGAGTATTATTAGTAGAACTTTCAGTAATGAAAAACATTATTTAGTCTGCATTTTAGGTTGTACGTTTTTTTTTAATCTATTTAGTCTGTATTTTATGTTTTTCATTTGAGCTCAAATCTTAAAGATTAAATGTTCACCTTCAACTCAATCTTTCTTACACAATGTTTGATTATATGGTGAGGTCTTCTTAACAAAAGTCATAGTCGACGACCACTTTGGTCTTTGGTCTCCGCTGTGCAGTGATGCCGCTACTAACGTTTTGCTTGTGATCTCTCAGAACTAAACACTTTTCTAGAAGATACGAGAGAGTACTCGATAGATCTGATGAAATTCGAAGCAGGGAGCATAAAAAAAACGCCTGAGTGATGACCGCCAAGGTAGGTTCAGAATAAGATATATGAGAAAGCTGATCTTCTACGTATTTACTTTCTAATGAATCGTGGAGATCTCTTCTGACAATTAGAACGAGTATCGCGTCGTGCATTTTGGCAGGTCTGAAGGAAAAGTTTATTTTTATGGAGAAAAAATTGATGAAACGGATTGCCTGGATCTCATTGCAGAAAGATTTTCAGACATCAGGATGCTCTCCAGCGTAGTAATGGGACACATTTGAAACAAGATATCGTAATGAAATCTACGCACATGGAGACACCATAACACTAGTATATATAAGTACTTCAGACCCTAAAAATTTCTCTGGGCAACTGAAAAAAGGCTACGCAGGTCAAATTATATCTTAAGTACCTTTAAAGATCGTTTTAACACATTCAAAGATTCTTCGACCAAAGTCAGTAGAACGCGTATGAATTCTTCCCTGTGCACCATTGGCCAAGATAAATCGTCGCACAATAGGAAATCAGAACCGTAAATCTAGTAGGTAGAAATTACGTTCTTAGTGAGGTAAGAAAGAAAACCACATTATGTTTCCAAGAAGCTGATACAAATGTTCAATTCATAGGGATTTAAAAATGATGATGTCATGGTCAGTCCTGATGATGCTAAAGCTTGGAAAACTTTGTCCTGCTGTGAAGGTCACTTGTTGAGTTGTGAGCTCCTATGAGGTTCGAAGAGATGACTGTGGAAAAACAGCTCTGTTTTATGTATATTTTATGGATACATTTTGTATACATTTTTATACATTATATATATTGTGTAAACATTTTATGCAAGTGACTTTCGTTGCGATGCTTATGTTGGTGAAGAAAAAAAAATTTAAAAATTCGAGAAACAGTGAGCTCTTGAACTTGTTCTCAAAAAGATCATTCGCATTTCATTCAATCTTTCGTCTCTTTAATATTGGAATTTTATTTCATGATCTCAGAAGATGGATACAAAGTTCCTTGATACCTCACTACCTCACTACGGCATAATAGGATCACCTCTGCCGTGTGCACTGGAATTACCGTAGATTTAATGAAAACAGTCACAGCCTCTTGAACAAAGCAAGCACAACAGATTCATGAAAATTTTCATTATTTTTGCAGATTTTATCCAAGTTTCAAATTCCACCGCGCCTTCAAAGCTCTCACATTTGTGGCGGCGGTTGTGACATGCGCGTTCATTCTGCACCGAGCGTGCAGCCCTGCTACGTCGCAGGACTGGGGCGGCCAAATTACAAAATACACTGACATGACCAACACAACACAACAGATCATGGGGCGCAGCTCCGAACGTGGTCCGTACGCACTCTCCCAGCTCTTCATCGACCGAGTTAATGAGAAGGCTCTTTACTGGAAGGTGATGCTACTTTGATATTTTTCTGCAAGAAGTGTTTCATGCTGTAGGACAGGCGGAATGCTTGTTCAAAGTAATGAAAATGCAAAATGTCTTTATTTGAAGGCGGCACACGTGAGTTGCCATTTGTGCAAGCATTATGATATACTGAAAATTAGTTGTACGTTTGAACTTATGCTTACGCGAAGTTTTTTCATTAGAAAGTAAATTTACATGTGCAATTTGTTACCTCATGGAAAAATGTACTCATTTCATGAATTTGTAAATGAAATCCATGTATAGAGTAACACTACCCAGTTTGTCTTTTTGGGTGCAGTAGCATCCATGATTTCAGTAGCCCAATTATAACATCTGCACTGGGCTTCTCACTTCATGGATGCCGTGACGAAATAGTTACTGAGTAATGCGACAACGTCTCACTTCGAAATGATCCACGAAAAAAGTTCTACAAGGTTATAGAACTTCCCTTAGAATAATTTGAACAAACCGACACATTAATCAAAAGTTCAGTATACGGAGATGATTCTAAATGAGAATCCTTTCACTAAAATACGTATGATAAAGGATGCGCCATAAAAAAGCTTTCGGGAATCTGAAAAACATCATGACCCGATAAGCCGCACCTACGCGACGGGTCTTAAGTTTAATTTTCATTTATTTAGTTCGGCTACACTATTAACGAAATTCTATCTCAGCATCGTCCCAAGTGCATCTTCATCGTAAACAAAGGAAATGCAAGCCCGTAGATGTTCTTTCTCTTTCTTTTTCTCACATGCGTTCCTATGAAATTACTTCACATCGGAGGAAAACTTTCTACTCCGTGGGGAAAGATAATGAGCTTGTCGTTAATATTAATGCCAAGGAATTAGCCAAGCCTCGATAAAAACTTTAGTCTGATTATCATTAGAGTTCTTTCAGGGCTCTCTTGGGCACACGACCGACCTCTGGGTAGTAGAGAAATACATTAAAACGAAATTTTCTAATGATTTACACACAGCTGTAATTGCGTTCATGTCTTTCAAACCGTAAAATTTACAAACATTTTTCTCTTGTGCTACGAAGGCATGTTGCACGTCAGATTTAAAGAATTTTTAACTCTTGTTTCGCGTTTTTCGTTGTTTTATTCGCTTGGCATTAATTTTTGACTTCATATAGTAGAGGAAGCAAACTGGTAAGGATTGCTCTTGAGAATGTTTCTTGACATTTTGGCTTTCTCTCTTGCAGTGTTTTCCACGCCAGGTATTAGGTTTACGACGCTCAACGGGATAATACTTTTTCTTTTCAGTTAATTTACATGAAATTTAATGTTTGGCAAAAAGGTTATGACTTGCGGAGCATCAAATAGTTCACATCACTTCAAAAATTCATTCAGCAAATGCATAAAATGTAAAACGTCGAACGATCGATGTTATGATGAATTATAATTCCCTCAGGAAAGTTTATTTAAAGTCTGTCATTTGAAGTGCATACGTTTAGAGAAAATACGATGACCTGAACACAATACGATAAATTTTTAAACTCGCGATGCACCCGCACTTTGCACCGCATAACCTGTAAAAGTTAAGTTTTTCAAGCGCAGTCACAGCATGACATGTAATACAAGCATATTTACAAGTAATACATCTTCACTTCAAATACACGACAGATTTTCCTTCAACTCTGCTCTGTTGATAGCAGCGAAAGCAGGAGAACAATAAATTTAATTACAAATCAAAAGAGGGTCTTGGAATCACCATGTGTTATGGCAATGGGGTCCCATGAGATACAAAATAACACCCGTAACTCCTTGGCCATGCACGATGTGACCCGCAGCAGTACGCCAATGGGATTAACATAATGCTGCTGACCGACAAGCAGTCACAAACGCAATTTCCATAAATACTTAATCAAATGTAGATGCAGGCACGATCCAGTTGATGTCTACTATTTTACAATTACTATAACTATTATAATGACTACAATTAACTTTATATTTGCGTTGAACATTGAACTTCTGTTTAACCCTATGCGGTCTACGCGTTAAAATTAAATCTTCCGTGGACTGAGAATTTAAAATTTCTATGTCGCATCGCTCAGAAATGGGGGCTCACGACACGTCATTTCCGATTGAACCTAAACATCTTCGCACTGAATATTAGCCAAATGTGATGCTTCTGCTTCTAGCTTAATTACTCTAACATTGTGAGCTATTTTAATGTGGAAATGTTAATTGATATGACCGAATTTAAAACAAAGTAATGCGTACAAATCAAGTGCTAGGAAGTGTTCTTAAGCGAAAAAATATTTCCTTTCTATGCACCAGCTGTGTTTCTCTACTTCAAGCATTTATTTTTTCTACACTGCGTACCACTGCTACGACTGGGCATATGAGTGAATCTTAACATTTTAACAACCTGATGACTCAGCTAGCTCCATGATGCTTCTTTTCATCACTTAATTACCTGCAGCAAAGGAGAAAATATGAGTTCAGAGCTAAAAATTGCAATATTACCTATTGAGATATGCATTATAATGAACGTGAAATTTCAGACTCCTACAGTAAACCAAAATGGGTCTAAACGAGCAGCCCTCACACATAAAAAAACTCAAACCTTAAAGGAGAATATTTTCAGCAGGTTATGATATCCTGAAGTTCAAGAAGCCCCAAATAAGACTATAGTAAACTTATGTACACGTTGCTGGAAGTCTACACCAATTCATTGAAAGTGTAATTCGTCAACTAATGCGAGCAAAAATATGTATATTGCTGACAATAACTATCCGCATATATAGCTTGACGTCGAACTAAGGAATTCGTTAATTCTAAAGAATTTGCCAAGGCTAGGTAATAACTCATAACTATCCGCATGTACCTGGTACCTTCTCGTGAAAAATCAAAAAATGTCTTGTTAAAAATAGTTAATTTCAGAAAGACTTCATTGTTGCAGTCATTTTCCCCCGATTTTGCTGCAATGTCATATGAACGATAAAATTGACGTCAGCGTTCTGCACAAATGTGTAGTGGTCGAAAACTGTAGGAGAACTTTGACTCACGTTCTATCATCTTTTACAAATCTCAAACCGAAATGAAAATAAATGTCACTGTTGCTGAAACGGTGGAGGAATTCATGCGCATTTCCATCACATAATTCTTCGGTGCATCGCATTTCTTGCAATTTTAACACAGCATCAGCAAGTAGATAATTTTTACTCCACTTAATTAACAAATTGCGCTAATAGTTTTTACTCCATAAAATGAACAGTGTTGAAAAAATCTATTTCCAGGCTGGTAAGAATTTTCCGTCAACGACATCTCCTGAGCGTCTGAGGAAGTTGCTGGGAGGCAGGAGGCTGCCGAGGCCGCTCGTCAACCTGCCTGTGAAAACACTGTCCCCAAGTGAGCCATTTCTACTCATTTCTTCACTCAGATTGGCCTATTTTCTGGTCAAAGCCCCCAAATTTGTGCGTTTGAGGAAAATTGGCCTTGACGAACAATCTGGAACCCCTGTGGAGTTACCGGATTCTGAGCGTTCTTAATGGGAAGTTTCATTTGAAAAAATCGAAAACTTTGAGTGTTTTGATCAGAAATGTGCCTACCTGGCACCTTTGAACTGAGCAGCGTTTGTGTCAAAATTAGTTGCTTGGCGTTATTTTCCTTACATAGTGTTGTTGTTTTATAATCCAGTGACTGTGAAACCCTGTTTTCTTGTTATGAGAAGACTTTAGTATTTGCGTAACATTTTTAAATAAATAACTGCTGAGGTAAGGCAATTTGCTTCTAAATGAGCGATTTCAGGGGTCAGTATCTCGAAATGACTTGAAAATTCGCTTGAACGCGCTCCGGAACCTGGGAAAAAAATTTAATTTTCTATTTAGCTTGTAGTGTCTGGCTAACGACGTACATAAAATGACACCCTGATACCAACAGTTATTTAAGTTTCACAAAAATTGTCTCTAAAACACACATGGAAAAGTGCATACGAAAGAAATGAATTTAATTTTCCTCTACAATAATTCAAAATATTTCAGACCTAATATCTAGATTGATTTTGTATATTTGAAGCAGTGCCACATAGCTCTAGAGCCTTAAAAAATGAAAAACATGAAAAAAATACCTCTGAGATCTTAATGCTTTAATCCTGACAAGTGCTGAATTTCAACAATTTCACGATCCACACGCTGATTTTCAGTTTGTGTTCCGAATCATGTCACGTTCATTATGAAGTTTAATGGACTCGAAAATAATAATTTAACTCTCTCTTTGTTCTCACCTATCTCAATATAAACGAAAGATTCTTTAATGTCATTTCAGAACGATATATCTCCTTTCTTGTCAATGGCTTGAATAGAAATCGAATATTTGACCAAATCAAAGCCAATTCTGTCAGTCAACGTGCATTCAAACAACAATTAATTATGGTAACAAGGATTTTCAATTTCGCTATAACAGATTGATTTATGCATTGACTCTAAGCTGCGAAATACCTTAGAGCTCAAATTCACCATGAATGTGAGTATTTTTCAGCAGCTCCCTGATTATCTTCCATGTTTACTAATGAGAAATTTTCTATAAGAGCTCGACGAGACATGAATCCTAGCTACTGGAAACCTTCATTTTAATTCATCTGATGTTCCCGAGCGCATGTTCCATGCTCGAGCATTTGTTAACATCATTCTGCTAACGGAAACCGTGGGGAGTAAGAGATGTGGACAGTAATTGATAAGTATTTTCGTGTGTTTTCACCTATCTGAGTTGTTTTAGTCTGTACACATTTTCTGAAAGATGACATGCTTCAGGAATACGAAAAGTGTAAACCAAATCATTGACAGGGATTGTCTTCTATTGGATGAAAATTTACCTTAAAAAACAATAAATCAAGGGATACAAACTGCGCAGATTTATATGAAAATAGTTCAAATACATAGACGGCATGTTTAATGCATTTAAAAATATTTTAATAAGCTGATAAACAAAGTTTAATTCAAAATTAATTTTAATTGCGACGACATAGCTGAGTAAATCGACATTTGCTCTTCCATTCGGAGATTTAGGCTGCATGAGAATAATCTCAAAAATTGTTCGTAGTCCTCAGGCTCTGTCAGCATGATGTGTTCACTAAATAGTGCAAAGTGATTCTTTTACAAAAATAAAGTTTACTTTTCTGAGAAATCGGATACATTGAGTCAAGTGTTTAAGCATCACTTAAAAGGACACTCATTTATTAATGAGAGAATTAGAGACTCAGCCACGCATAAATTAGTCTAAATGACAACGCTAGTGATAACTTTCAGAAATATCACTTCACATACTCGACTTACGCAGTTCCAACAAACTGGTTCAGTTCTCCTCACAGCTTACAGCTCCTGTTGCGAGAAATATTATTGCAAAGTAAACAACAACTTCCACGTACAAGTTGATCGCTTGTATTTCTCCTTCCAATTAATTAACACGACTTGTATTACAATAAAATGAGCAGAAGCTCTGCAGCTGCAATTACACTCCTGAATTTAGCCGAGTGTTCTACTGTATATGAGATAAACGAACCCATGGGATGAAAAAGTCACTGCCGATATCGAAAAGCAATAGAATTGGCGTTCTATCTAAAATACGGAATCCGGAGCTTAGTATTGCCCAGCTCCGACTCCTGATATTCCCATTCATACCCCGATATTAAAACTTAAGAATTTGAAATCCTGGGACGGCTCACCAGACGAAGGATATATAAAAGATGTTTTTGCAAAAAATCAGTACGGTGAATATTCTTTTCGATTGGTATCCTCAATTATTCAATTCAACAGTCCTTTGGAAAATATCAGGTCTCAAACAGCGTATTTCTCATATAATTTGGGCCAATTTTTTTTGGAAGAGTGAAGCTAATTTTTTCTGCGTATAAAGCAGTTATTGTCATATGACTGATGTATTTCTTCATTGTAATACAATTAAATTAAAATAAAAATTTTTCCTAACAAGCCATGTAATTCACGGTGAAAAAGAAACGACCTTCCACTCCACTCAGGCGTGACAATTTTATGAATTTTTTCTCCGTGCACTAGCAGAATAAGTTGAGTTAGGAGATGAAGTCATGTATTCTTGGGGTTCAATCCAAACAAGAAAACATGCTTTTGAAGACGTGACACAGTGACTGGATTCAGCGCAGAATTTCGTTTGAGCATGAGAATTATTAAAAGTTTTTTTTCTGCATGAACATTTTTGATCCGCCTGCAACTAATCGGAAATAGCTGTCTCTTTTTCTTATTTTTAGTATATAATTACGCGAATACTAACCACGAAATACAACATTTCTAGGATGATCAACGCAGAATAGTTCAATTGACTACTTCTAAGCACCCGAAACACTGAGTGGCCACGAGTTGTTTGTCAGATCTCGGCAACAAAGGATAATGTGGGCCTAATTTCAATAACCTAATCAGTGGGAGATCTGATGTGCATGTGATCAATTCTATAACATAATTTGCAGAAACATTAGATTAAAAAGTCCCTGACTGCTGTCCATTCCGACTATAGGATTAATGATTTCAACATTTTACTTTAACACGTTGTTCATGATATGAACCGCCGGTGTACACGAAGGAAATTTTCATAACGCAGCTGACCGACAGGTAGTCACAAATTCAATTTTCATAAACACTAACTCAAAGCTAAAAGAAGGTACAATCCAGTTAATGTTTGCAGTTTTAACAATTTCTCACTACAATTGACATAAATTTGAGTTGAATATTGAACTTAGGTTCAAGTCATCGCGGTCAACGTGTTAAACGTTAGCCTTGTACAGGCTGAAATTTTTATCGTAGAGCATTTGATATTTCTTACCTCAACTTTCCATACTATTTAAACTCAGCAAAATTTAACAGAAAGTTCTCAATAATAGTGTGACCAGACATGGATGAATGATTATTACTCCGACTCTAAATGCTTTTGTGTCAGATGAGGAATCGGTGCTTAATTTAGTCTGCGTGTTACAGGTTCTCACAAAGTACCGGACCGTTTCGACGCGCGGGAGCAGTGGCCGAACTGTCGATCTATTAAAGAGATCAGAAACCAAGGTTGTTGTGGGTCTTGCTGGGTGAGTAAATCGGTTCCTTAGCCTTGAATGAACTTCAAAAAATTGCTCACTTTTTGTGTAGTATTCAATACCTTTTCTGAAATAGTCTTCCAAGATGAACACGTACAGTCTTCTGCAGTAAGAAAGGTTTAGAATTAGTCAAATTTCAATTCTTTTATTCTTTCTTTCTTTCTAACGAGATAATTCACACAATTTCTTTGAAAGCCGACCGTACCTGATGTTTAGTACCATTATTAATTTTAAATTTTTTCCTTACTTCTTCAAATTCATGTCTAGTAAATGTCATTTTCCCTGTATCGCTCTTTTTGACAGTTTAGCTGAAATATGCTTGAAGTTTCTGAAATACGAATGCAAGTCTTGAACAGAGTATTTTTAATTTCATAGTTTAGAACTAAGCGTTCTAGAGTCTAAACACCAGTTAGTAATTTCTTCCTTGCTTCGAACGAATAATTACGCCACATGCTAAGCGATAATGAAGATGAAGCATCTAAGTTGGGTGAATCCTTGCGCGAATAATAAAGAGACCACCTATGTGATTAGAATTTTAACCATTTTCAAAGATTTTTATGAGTCCTCCGAAAAAATGGGGATTAAATCGTACTGTTCTCGTGCCCATTTTTGTTTCCTTTAGTTCCTGGAAGTGATGACTCAAATCATTGAAGTTGAGTGTACCTAAGCATTGCTTCCTTTTTTGCCTAATTTTCATTCTAAGAGCTCATTCATACACGACGCGTTGTTCTACTCAAACATCATTTTTTTTGCGGAGGTAGGTAGTCCAGTTGCAGATTGTAGTTTTCTAAAGATGTATAGCAAAGTAATTCATGCAAATAATGATGTAATTCTTTCGAATAACTATGTAATTTTTACGAATAACGATGTAATTTTTCCAAATAATGATATAATTCTTTCGAATAACGATATAATTCTTACGAATAACGATGTTATTCTTAAATCGATGTAATTCTGTAAATCAATGTAATTCTTTCGAATAACGATGTAATTCTTACGAATCACACTGTAATTCTTACGAATAACGATGTAATTCATACGAATAACGATGTAATTCTTACGAATAACGATGTAATTCTTACGAATAACGACGTAATTCTTTTTTTCGCAGGCAGTCAGTGCCGTGGAGGTGATGTCAGACCGCCAATGCATCATTGCGGGGTCGGAGTTCCGCTACTCTGCCCAAGACCCGGTGTCCTGCTCTGGCGCGTGGGGGATCGGATGCGACGGGGGCAATCCGGACGACGCTTTCCACATGTGGCAGAAGCATGGCATTGTGTCCGGGGGCTCGTTCAACTCCAGTGAGGGATGCCTGCCCTACCTCATCTCCGAATGTCCCCCAGACAACCATGGCCAAGTTGACGACACTCCCAAGTGCGATCCATCTTGCCGTGCTGGGTACAACCTCACCTACGAGGAAGACAAGCACTTCGCTTCGGAAACTTACAGACTCTTTTCTGAGAAAGATATGCTGCGAGAGCTCTCCGAGCGTGGCCCCACGACGAGTCGATTTAGCGTGTACGAGGATTTTTACAGCTACAAGGAAGGCGTCTATCATCACGTGGAAGGAAACTTTCAAGGCGATCATGTCGTGAAAGTCATTGGCTATGGAGTTGAAAATGGACTGCCGTACTACCTGTGTGCCAATTCCTGGGGATATGAGTGGGGTGATGGAGGGTTCTTCAAAATAGCACGGAAAGAACTCGACCCGTTCATGAGCACAGGAATACCGCGCCTGAGTTAACACTTTGACTCTGGCAGGTAAAACTAAAGTTAGAAATTCACCTGAAGTTCGTGGTCTATTGTAGTAAGCAATATTGAATATTGCAAACATTAACGGGGTCGTAACTTCATTCAGTTTTTACTGAGTATTTATGAAAAATGGGTTTGTGACAACTGATTAGTCAGCAGCATTAAGAAAACTCCCTCAATGTCCACCGGTGGCTCACGTCGCAGTCAAAGTGTTAAAGTAGTGGGGTTGTTTAAATTAGGTTTGAGGGCTGACGTAAATCAGCATTGGCAACTTTAGATCACATCCACTTGATAGGACTGGGACACAGGCCTGTACTTCTCATTCCCATGAGGGAGACGAATACAATCATTAATTTAAAGAACTTTCAACACAATTTAACATAACTGAGAGCCTCATCGATTGTTCGAATAAACTATAAAATTCCTCAACGATATTGCCTCAGCTGATTGAAAATTCCCGAAACATTTTAACGATAGTTTTTCATGAGATTTTCTGGACAGTGAATAAAGAAAATTCTTTTGAATATAACTAGATTTGAAAGATTGTGTAATTCAACTGATTAAGAACCTGTGAACAATTTCAAAAAATCAAGATAACACATTTTATAAAGTTCTTGTAAGATACATTTAACGCGTACTTAATGTTTCATAAAAGTAAACACTGAAGTGACTCTCCTTCCATAAATGCTACTGCAAAACATTTAAAAGACGTCCACGAAGAAAAAACGTCAAACGAAAGTTCAATTCAGGCTTACTGAGATTTAATTCGAAAGCTTAACCATGTCTGTCATCATTGTTGATCATTTCCTTCACGACCAAGGAATTTTTCTTGCGAGGTCTGCAGCGAAAGCCTTAGAGCGCGCTTTTTAGAACTATAAAAGTTCATAAATTAAATAGGAACTGAAATATTTAATTTACTCAAATGGATAAAAATTATGGAGCTCCTAAAATCTGGTCACTGCATTTACTGCGGCTTGCAAAGCAAGGCAGTGTTTGAGCTTAACTAAAACAGTATGACTTAAATGTGCAAAACTTGAGAGTGTGACCCGCGCTTCTGTCTGTGGATAAAAGACTGCCGTTAACCCTCGTCTGCAAGATCTGCAAGGCAGTGTACTCCGAGACGCTGTCTGTAAATCCTCATCAGACAAGTGACGTTGTCACACAGGACAAACCAGACACCGGGTCCTGGCGACGGTCTCGTTGTAACGAAGAATGCGCTTGGCAGGCCGTAGTGACACTTGCTGGATATTGCCTCCTCGCTCGCTCTTATGTTGCACGTATATCAGGCGACAGAAATGTTTCATTTTAACTGCATGTTTTGGATTTTCATAGTGAGAGAACTTTTGACACACTTTGTTGTGTCAAGTGGTTGTGTAGAGAACTATATTGTATGCAAATGGGCTTATCACTTTTGGTCACACGTTCAAGCAATCGGGAAAGTTAGGTCACGTAATCACGTTTCATGCGGTGAAAATTTACGCGTTAAAAAATGAGCACTTTATGTAATTTTTGCGAATAGAAAATAATCATCTTCAGAAATCTTGAGGTATTAGCTATATTCTTTCACAATATTAAATATCGTCAGCCAACACATGTATTCACAGGCCAGTCGGAAAAAGTGAAATATTGATAGGAAATAATGCTGACTTACACTGAGTGTCATGGTTGGCCCACTTTTGCAAGTCGTATAAGCCCATGACGCACAAAAGTGCGTCACAAGGCCTGGATTGATGCTGTAAATAGACTACTCATTTTTGAGTATCTGTTTCGTGACAAGTAGACCCACAAAAGTGTGTCAGTTTTGTGACAAAATATTTCTCAGAGTATCGGGGCCTCTGGTATTGTACGTATCTTAGGCGTCAGAAAAAGTTTCACTTTAGCTGTATGTTTTGTATTTCTTATTCATTGGGATCGGTGGCTATACATATTTGCCATGAATGGAGTGCTTTATTGTAATGTCAAATTTTGTACCTCTAATTGTTTCGCGAAGGGGGTTCAGCTGTTGTCCGTATCGATAATGGAAGGAATTTTTTAAATGAAGAACTTAATTCAAATCAATCGTTGTGGGATTTTAGGTGCTGAGATTGGAGTGTTTTATTCTAAGGCTACACACTGTATCGATCATCGTTATAGAACGCTGCCACAAGCTTTGCATGTATCGATTGCGACATATTTTAAGGGCATATTTTGTAACTTTTATCGTTTTCCATCGGGGGTTTCGGTGTTGCAGGTATCTGGCGCACGAGGAATGTTTAATTTTAATGACATATTTTTCACCGATTATTTCATTGTATGAGTAAGTATTATTGAAAGCATACATTTGTATGGTGGCAGGGAGAGCATTATTCCAAGGGTTTAAAGTATTTTATCCCAGTTGTTATTTAGTCTCTCTTGCTGTTGAATTTCAGGTGTCGCATGGACAAGAAGCATTTAATATTGAGGAACTCTTTATGATACATATTATAGATTCCTTTCCAGGGAGTATTTCATCAAGTCAAGGTGACCATCCTCTCACTGTGCTCACTAACATTCTGCAATAACGATGCTACAACGCAACTACGTCCAAGATAAATCATCACAGAAAGATCACCAATATTTTGATGGTGCTTAGTCCATCGCCATCGCTTCCTAT
This sequence comes from Platorchestia sp. MABIK, assembly GCA_014220935.1. Taxonomy (NCBI): domain Eukaryota; kingdom Metazoa; phylum Arthropoda; class Malacostraca; order Amphipoda; family Talitridae; genus Platorchestia; species Platorchestia sp. MABIK. Next base: position 76,426 of record JACJUY010000638.1, on the reverse strand, counting down.
GTTCTATTAATTGCATTCTTGTACTGCATTTTCGCTGAAGAACATTCAGTAGCCTAAGTTGCTGGTATGCTGTCATATTGTTCATTGCTTCCTAGAGTTCTTTGCTCCCTGATTTGATGACTACTCCTACAGAGAATCCTCCGTTATCTCTTCTTGTATCTAGATTAACAGTACTCGATATTTTTTTCCTTCAAATTTATAGAAGTGAATGAAGACTTTGATGTATGAAAATCAATACCTTGAAATTCAAATTTGTATTTTTTCCCGTAAGTTTAATTAACATTTGGGTCTAACCAACAGTACCTCATTGTAATTTCTTCCTGAATAAATACAGTTTTAGGCTGCATCATAAGATTCGTGTGAAGCATTTTTTATATACGGATGAACATAACATGATCGACATTCAAATGTATATCCCGTTCACGCGGGCTGTAGAGCATGGCAGCGCACGTCGATTGCGCAGCAGAAGACCTTCGGAAAAGTTCCATCCGTGTACAGCCTCTACAAAGAGATGCCCATTTTCTGCCATGTCCTATTTTCTCCGTCCTCACGCGATGCCAAGCAAAGCCGATTGGTTCGAACAGACACACGCTCTGTCTGTAGCTAGGGGATTATTTACATACATTACTTTGTTCTAGAAGCTCCCAACTTTCTTAATTTAGATTTGAACTTCAGTTCGTCATCATCTCTTTAATACTTCCAATTTTCTTATTTCGCCCTCGTACTTCTTTGAACTATTTTCATGCAAAAATCATCAACTTTCTAGATTTCTTCGAACCTTTAAACTTGCGGTTTTCATCTAGATAGGCTGATAAAATCTAGAGAAGATCTAGAGATCTAAATAAATCTTTATCTAGAACAGAACAGAACTTTCTGTTCTCATAAGTGCCTACTTCTACGTACAGTTTTCAGTCAGACACTTCAGTCGTTGTAACTTCCTCTTTCTTTTTTGTTCAACATCGTAATAAAAACTTTCCATTCTCAACTTTTTACAATTCTTTCCTTATAGGAATTTCGTTTAAATGAGCGTAACTTCTGAACACAGGCTTTTTTTCGGCCTATAAGTGTTGATTCAATACCGACTCATGAGAATTATTTATTTCTATGTCAAATGAATGATTTTGCCTGTACTCAAAAACTTGGTTCTCAAATTTCAGCGTTAAAAGTTGCAAGCGATGATTTTTATTTTTCAAAACCTCTGTCCCTATAAAATTATTTTTTTGAGAATGCAGCGTCACCCATTTCTACTTTTGTCACCGCTTTTTATACTTGTGTCTCGCTCGCCATTTTTGCCTCTTGTTTCTGCTGTGAGTGCAAACTCGTGTGATCTACGAAGTAGTTAGAGGACTCTTGACCCACTGCCTCATATTCTGCACGGAAGAATTCTGCACCAAATGAAACACTGTCTGGGCACTGCAAAACTTGCACCATCTCTGTATTTTACATTATATTTTAGCTCAGCGGATGCAAGGAAATTTTTCCTGCTGCATTAAAGACACTAACTACATAGCAGGAATAAACCCTGCGGCAGCAATTTGAGAATTAAAATCTGCAGGTCTTCGCATAGCTGATACAGATCAAAAGATTCATGAAGCTCAAAAAACCAATGATTCAATCTAGTGTGCGTTAAAATGTCTCGTATACATTAAAATATATTCAAGAAGTTCGAAAAATTATGAATTGAGAATATTCGCAGTTCTCTTCATACTAAAAATCTTGAGAATTTCATTGATTTAGATTGAGACTTCACACAAAATCATGAGAAATTCATTGTTTTTGGATTGAGACTTCACACGCTCCTGAAACAGCGCTCACATTTTCAAGAACGAATGACATGTAGACCAAGCAAATCACACCCTCTTTTACAATTTGGATGCTTGAGTTCCCGTCAATCGCAGGTAATGATAGAACCTAAGGCTCAATTATAATAATTTGAAGTAGTAATTCCGCAATATTACCATATTTGAAAATTATTAAGCCGTTATTATTATCATGTTTTCCATCATAATGAGAGTATTATCCTTACCTTATTATAACATGGTCATTATAAGCAATACTGTAAAGTAATCTGGTCCTGTGTATCTCAGATCCGCAAAATGTGCTTCACCTCAGTTAACTTCCGAGACTACGGGCTATTGTGCCGCAAAGTAAAAGTATTTCGCATTTTTATCAGCCGAAGAAAAACCGAGTGATATGTCGTTAATCTATACTTACCGAGGCAGTCATATTTATAAGATACCTGCGATATGATTGAAACTACTTAACTGGTATTTTTACATAAGCATTCCTATGTGTGGAAAATTCAAATAGCCTTGAGAATTATAAACCAATTCTTCGAGGCTTAGGAAATAAATTTGTAAAAGTCCTGTTTATTTTCATTAATCCTTAATTTTCATTTAATTCTTTTGTACCGTTTTCAAAATTACGCATCGATCTGTAATGTACTCATCGGTGCACTACATTGTTCTCGTTTTTAAATACAACCGGAAACATTTTTTCCAAGTTGTACATTCGAAGCTCAATCCTTTCGAGGCTCACATCATTTTTAGTCATGAATCAAAGGCAAAAAAATTATAAATGCATTTGAAAATCGAGATACTAATCACACATTTATAGCTACGATGAAATTTAGAGAGAATTCTGTACGGTGCTTACATAAGCTTAGTTTCCGATCGATGACCACAACACCCAATACCTTTGTCAATCCAATATAGTGTACAGCAGGTTAATTCTTTCAGAAACTGAGCTATGTGTAAAAGTGATATTCACTACAAACGAAAGAACACTTTCATTAATTTCTAACTGACTAAAAGTGTTTACAGCTAAACTTTTGAAATTTTCCGTTCGAAATTCAAATATCAAAAATGAAATAGGATTCTCCTAGAAAGGCAAGATAACACATGAATCCTGAGTTCTGCAGAAGAAAAATTAACAACCATAAAATTGAAACACTTTTAAAGCTCAGACCGAAGGTTATAAAGCCGGCCCAGATGCTTTAGATATTTCCCATGAAGCAGTACCTGTAAAAAACACGGCATTAACAATTATTACCATCGGTGACCTACATTCCCGAAGTGTTCTAAGGAAAGATAGATCTGTTATTATCACCAAATGTTTATAGAAATTCATACAAATTAGATGAAATGCTCATTTCCAATGACCCAAGAATTTCATTTCCTTCATCGACTCACCAAATTTTCAGTGTTAAAGCAGCTAAGAGGCCTCAATTTTAAGTAAATGGTGCTTATATTGAAGCTCGAAGAAACTTAGTTTTGATTTTTACGTCATATCTAAGATTACCCTTCGTCTGATCTATGTCTTATGTTATCAGATCAATGGTAATGAATAGGTGGATAGTTTCAGAGATCCATAACGATCAATTTCATTGAAAGAATAAAAAATGAAATGCAAACATTATATCGAATGCGAGATATAGCCTGAGTGGATATCATTTAACTGAGGTTTGCGTCGCAAAATGAAAATGAACTCCACAATCCAAAGGCCAACGCGATAAGAAACAGTGACTAAAACAATGAAGTAATCTAATTTTACTGAACGAATGCATATATTCGGTATGGAAGCAGATGCTAATTGAGAAGGCCTGGCGAAGGGAAGACATGCACAAAGCTCCTGACCACAAGCTCATCGGCATCGCTAACACACAGCGATCATGTGGTAGAGCCCACGCACTATGGGCGCGATCATGTTGATAGAAAACAGAAGAGAGCATCCTATCGGGAGAATCTTTGTGGTTCATAAAAGAGCTCATTTGATTTTAGTGCGTGATAAAATTTGGAAATTAATATGCATGAAATGTTTTGGTGAAATAACAAGGCCGATCTTCTTTCCCCTTTTCAATTGTTGATCAAATTTAAGGAAAATGCAGAAAAATGAGAATAAGGGAAACACGAGACGGCTTGAATTCAGAGGAAAAAGCAGTGAACTATTGTTGCTCATGAATACCCGTAAACATATTTGCAAATGGAGGCCCATGAGTCCGACTTTTGCGTAAGCCGTCCAATTGTTATTAAAATTAAGTTACAAACATCATATAAATTTGAAAGGCAACTATACGGGGTTCAATTTTTAATCTACATTTCGACTTTCTAGAGTGTATCCTTCTTTTAAGTTCAGAAGAAAACTTGCTGAAAATGACTCCCTCAGTCTAAACGATCATGTTTTTAAAAGAATAAAATGTGTCAGAAGCGATGAGCCAGGTGGCCCGTTCTCGAGTTGCTCTCCAAGTCCCGTGCCGTCAGGCACCAATCACGTACAGGCATCAACGGAAACATCTAGTCCCCGGTTTTACCGCACAAGCATCAGTACATCTATGTTAACATAATTCTCCATTACGCAACCGTTGCTCAGAATGGGGTTTTCTGATTTGATGGTTTTCTTAGCATTATTAGTAATATTAGAATCATAACAAGATATTTTCTCGCCATTTTGACGCTACTATCGGACGAGGCAATACCAATGGAATTGTAAACAAATTGCATGGAAAAAGGCGCTTTCTGAAAACGCCAAAAAAATTACGCAAACAGTTTTTTCTTCAGAGAGCTCCTGAGGAGCCACCAACCTTCGTACTCTAAAGCACCAAAAGGTCGCTCGTTCAGGAATAATTGAGACGACTTTTAACGAATTCACCTTGCTGGCAGAGACAATATTATCAGGGAGCTGGATAAAAGTTCCGGCGATTTTAAGTGGTAAGGAATTTAAGGCGTGAGCTATTCAAATTTTTATCTCTAATTTTCTGCAGTTGTTCCTGGCTTGAACATATATTTTCTCTAATTTTGAAACCTTCCTGGTCTTATATCATTAAAGCCATTAAGGTATTTGTGGGTCTTTCTAAGTTGACCTCGCAACACTCACTGTTCAAGGAAAATGAGTTTAGTCAATTTGGCAACATCGCTCGAAGCTGAGAATACGGAGTTCTCGAACCATTTTCGTTGTTTAACTCTGATTAATTTCCATTTTATGGCTATCTCGGATTAAGGTAGGCGACCAAATCTAAAATATACGCTCTGTATTTTAGTTGTGGTTGGACTAGTGCCTAATGGAGGAGTAGAGTAACGTACCAGGTTGATGAAACGGTAAAGTCCGATTCAAAAATCTTGGGTAAAAATTAAGCACAGACCGAAGGTTATAGGGCCGGCCCAGATGTTCCACGTAAGAAAATATTTATTCATTAATATGCTCTCCGTTGTTTTCAATGACCTCATTCCCCCAGAGTTGCACTGCGTATTTTGAAAGAAGGTGCGCGAGTGTGTAGTGGAGGAGTGGTACAGCGTACATTAACGTGTTGTCAAAGTGTTTGGTAATGAAGCCAGTAATTTTGATTGCATTCTTAGCATTTTTTCTATTTGTTAGTTTTGTTTGGAAAATTTAGTGATGGTGATGCCAAGCTCTTTTTGTTGATTTACTATTTCAATTGCAGTATCATCGGAGGTATTCAGGAAGTACCGATTATTACATACAGTGCACATTACTGAGCATTTTTTGACAGTAAATTTCATTACCTGGTTTCGACCCAATAGATTAGAAATCCTATCTCTCTCGGTAAATATCCTGCATGAAAGTTTCGTGTCATCCGCGAATTTTGTGTCGCGATCGGACAGCAAATTAGGCATGTTTTATTGGCATTAGTTCTACAAAAAGCCATGGGCTTCCACTTTGTCCTTTCGTGGAGAACTTTATCAAAGATTGTTCGAAAGGCATTGTACACAATACGGGTGATATCTACGGCTCTCGCACTCGTGGAAATTCGGTTTACGTCTTTGAAGAAGTCAAGTAGGTTTGTAGGACAGCTTCATTTTTCCCGGAATCAAGGTTGAGTGTCTGCAATTGAATTATAGGTTTCAAGATGTTTTGGTATTAGTCTCTGAACGATCTTTCCATTGTTTTACAGATGACTGATATTCTAATTAGGCGATAGTTACTGTACACTTGTTTGTTTTTTTTTAAATTGGAGAGACACTCGCCTGTTTCCAGTTATAGCGATTTGTCCTCCTTTTCTAAATAAATGCTTGCAATCGAAGCGCTAATCCTGGAATCGAATATTGATTGGAATCGAACTCGCTACTGCTTTTAGCATTGTCTGAAAACATTAGAAATTAATTTATTTGAAACATCACTATTCCTAGCGCGAACACCAGAAGTTTTTTTTAATTTGATTATATGTTGAGAACGTTAAAAATTATGTGACAGAACCAACGCCTCGACTAAGAGCACGTTTTTACTAGAAAAGGTTTATTTTTTGTGACCCATATGCATGTTTATTGAACCTGACAAAATAAGATGCATTTGACAACAGAAACTAAGTGCCTTGTATTGCATTTTACAACAGAATTTCCTTCAATTCTCATTTTGACTAAATCGCTGTTGGGGAAGTGAAAAAAAAATGCCTTGCCTTTCATTTCAATTTCTGAGTCCGCAAACCTGTTGGCTTGATTCAAATTGGGATTCGTTTCTTGAATTTCCAATAATTTTCCATTAATAAAATTCTGGCAAATTCATTTTGCATCTTACGTGCGTGAGAACTCGCTCTTTTCCTTTAGAACTTTTTTTGATTTCTCATGGAAGCCTCACTTACCTGTTTTAATATTGCGTCCTCATCTACAACTTTTCTTTCTTTTAGAAAGATGTTTCCATTATTTTCGCTGCATTTTTTATTCTTTTGATTGATTTCATCTTTTTCCTTCTCATCTGACTAAATTGCATGTGCATCGCCTGTCAGTTTAACGCGTTTAAGTTATTTTATTTAGACATTTTTATCCCGTCCGCTTAAAATATTCCCATATTTTTTTACAGGCTCTCATGCCCGCTCCTCTACTATTTGGATGAATGCATCTCCGCTTCAGGTTTAGCATTGCTCATCTTCTATTTTTTCATATATTCCTCAGTTGCGCATTGCTAACCCACACCTCAAAATTCATATCATTCATGACTCAATATCCCTTCAAATCGCATAGTTAATTATTCAAGCCTGAAAATCAACAGCAATTTGATGGCTTCCTGGAGCATTTTTTCCAATGTAATGGAAGCCAGAAAATCAACAGCAATTCAATAGCTTACTGGAACATTTTTTATCAGTAAACAAAACAATCAGTAAACAAAAAAAAATTTCTAAATTAATTCATTAGAATTAAGGTAAATGAGCATTAACTTCGACCTTCGCGTCCCTCGCGTTACGTCTCGACATCTCTACTCCAACTTTCTGTCCTGGTCTGAGTATTACTACCTCTCTTCTCCATCGAAATTGCCTGATGTTCCATTTGGTTGTCAAAATCCTCAAGGTCTTCTCTTTTTCAAATAATATTTGCCTACTACAACTCTCCGGCGTTGGTCTGAATACTCTTACTTCTTTTCTCCATCGAGGTTGCCAAACAGGCCATTTGGTTGCCAAAATCCTCAAAGGTTTTCTCTTTTTCAAAAAATATTTGCCTACTACAACTCTCCGGCGTTGGTCTGCATAAATACCCTTACCTCTCTTCTCCATTGAAGTTGCCTGACATACCACTTGGGTGCAAAATCCTCAAGGTTTTCTCTTTTTCCAATAACATTGGCCCATGAAGACTTCTCAACATCTGGCAAGTCTGCGGGTTTGCTAAATGTTGGATGGTCATGCCGATCAAATTTTATTTAAAAAGCAGCCCAAACTTTTAAATTTTGCCCACGGAACTGGCCAGTCTGGCAACTTTGATCTTCATCTCCAAGTCCCCAGTTCGCTCTCCTCCCTTGCATTCAATTTTCTCCCGACAAACACAGGACAGGCAACGACTCCAGGGATGGTGCCTCCAGAACATGCCTTCGAAATTTATTTAGGTTTTCATTTTCTTTGAGCTGGCGTCTAAAAGTCTTGCAAGATGAATATTCCTTTTGAAAAAGTAAAATTATAATTCTAAGTAACTAAAAAGTAAATGTCCTGAGTATATAAAAAGCACGTATATCAAAGACTTTTATACGACGATGAACAATATTCAAAGCTTCATGTTATTGAGTGGAAAGCTGATGTCTCTATACTCTCCTCCTGAACGTTGCTGCGAGCAAAAAGCACGGTAAGCTGCAGAGTAGACCGGCTGAAAAAATTCATTCAATATGCAAGCAGTGTTAACGGTAAGCTCGGTGTTTCAGAGAGTAAAAAAGTGGTTCTGCCATACCGAAAGCTTCAACTTTTACTTTTAGCTTTTCAAACTTGGAAATGGAAATTTCCAGGAAGAATTTTTAACTTCCGCATGATGTTTTCAGGGATGTACAAATAAATGATTTGCATTTATTCATGCAACATTTTTCTTTTTATGGTTTCTTCGTTGTAGATTCTCCAAAACCGAATAGAAAGAGAAAGTAAGGCATTCTTTATGCGATCGGTGAAAAATTGAATGTGGAATACACAAAGAGAGATTTTATCAGATCTTGGCGCTTCTATTTGGTCCCAAGGCGACAAAAGTCACTGAATTCATTAATCAGACAGGGCTCTACAATTTTACACGCCTGGATAAAGTTAGAATTCAACAAAAATTATTTTGAATACACGCACTATATTTGTGGAACACAATACAATGGATTTGCCAAGTTATTCTATAATTTATTTAAGTTAATTGATGAAATGACCTTGCAGAGGTGTAGAAAATCATAAGTGTTGCAAATTTTCACTTAAAATTTTTCGAAGCCATAAAATAGCATTGAAAATTTTATTAATCCCTTGTAAACTTTTACTTCTAAGTCTTCGTCTCACAGCTTTTCAATCTAAAAAATAAACAAAGTCATGGAACAGCTTTTCGATCGTGCAGCGATAGCTTGGGCAGAGCATTGGTTTCCATGTCACTTTCATTCATGCCCTGACAAATTTCATTTAAAAGAGAAAATTTACGTTTGAAGGGCAGAGTTTGCGTTCAAAGAATGTTTGCAAGTAAAATATATTGTTTGCTGTTGAGGGAAATTGGTTGCTTGTGAATGATATTATTTACGTGTGAAAACTATTGTATGTGTGCGTGTGAAGAATATTTTTTGAATGGGAGTGATATTGCTTGCACAAAAACGATGATTTTCCGTTTGAAGGATATTTTTTTTGAGTGAAAAATACTGTCTCCACGTAAGGATATTGTTTGTGTGTGAATAATAATATTTGCAAGTGAAAGATTTACCTTGCTTTCGAAGGATATTATTTGTAAGACATCTTTCACACGTAAGATATTCTTTTTCGTAAGTTATTCTTCAGACATTTTTTACGAATGCTGGAGTATTTGATCATGCTGCAGTAATACGAAGCAATAAATACGGAAAACTTTGCACGGATATTTAACAACGCAAAATACCACGCTCTTTTTAAATCACTTTTGTAAGATATATTAAATTTTAATTGCCCTGGTAGCATGTATAAAGCAATAAGCTGCTCATCTGAAATTATTCAGTGCGTAGTTTCAGTATTTAGGTATCACTCAAATCTTAAAGGTTTCATGATCCATAGATGGCATTTTTCACCAAGGAAATAAATGACAATTCAAAGTAATATTTAAGTGAAACACTTAAACAACATCAAGCAGAGAATAAATGTTTTCATTGTTTATGCGATAGCGAGTAACTTGGAGGGCTAACGTAGTACATCATTGATGAGTCTGGAAGTCTTCTGTCGCTGAACGTTAACGAGTTATTGCTACAGTAACTTGGCCAGCAAAGTTTTCGAAAGAATTTCGGAAAGAGGAAGTCTGACTAACGAACTTCCTGAGCATTTCGACTGCTCAACGAAAGTTTAAAACGAGAGCGTGGAAAGTTGAGAACTGAAGAGCAAAAAAATTTTAGGATTCCCAAAGAAAGAGAGTGAGAGTTTGAGCAAATTTGCTCAATGCGTGCTTGTCACGAACGTTCGGTGTTGTGCGACGGAGTTTTCAGAAAAGTTACAACGAAATCTTTGGGATAAACGCTGGAAACTGCATCGCGGTTCATGGAATGAAACAGCCGTCATAAATTTTCCACGGAGAATTCAGCCACACACAGGCATTCATTTGTGACAGTTTCAAAAAACTGAAGTAAAGAGACATGAAGCGTTTTATTTTTCCTTTCATTTTCTTCGAAATTAAATCTACAGCGTTAAAATATAGAACAGTTTTAGTATTAATATTCAATTCGTTTCGTTAATTTTCTACGAGGGCCTCACAACTGCAAAGCTAAAATTGAAAACTTTTGGAAATGTAAGCTCCTCTTCGAATTATCAGCAATTTGTCAACAAACACGAGTTTAAATGACGGCAAATCGAAATCACCGTCCCTAAAAATCTTCAGTCCTAGACGGTCTTAAGACAAAAGTTTCGCTCAACTTTTATTGGACTGGAAAATCGAATCTCGATTTTGTTGCGCCATGTTGAACGAATTCCCACAAAAGCGTCATTCGTTCTTTTTACTATTAACGGGAAGAAAACAGTGAGTGGGGGAACTTGAACCCGAGAGCAGTGCGACGTTGTCTCAACATGAAGCCTAGTGTGTACCGAGACAAGAACTCACGCCAACATCTTGTTTACAACAAGTCAGCAGTTCAGCCTTGAAGCCAAGGATGTCCCATGACAAAAATGCTTACGGTAAACATTCCTTAAACAAGAAAATTATTCATCCATTGCCCTGTGTTCTAATTCATAGGTTGTGTCCTGAAAATGAAACCTTAGATAGTTTGTTATGATGATTCATTGTAAAACTCGTGTGTACCATACATTATGGTAGTTATTCCGTATGCAGTAAAATTATCATTGTGTTTTAAGATTGCTTGTCTCGCTAGAACCGTACTTCATTGCACTCTCATATGAAGTCCCTCATGGAGACTGATCTGACCGTGACGTTGTTTCACCTAGAATTCGGTATTAAATTTTCTTAAGGAGGCAGGAAAATATACCATTGAGAACGAACCCCAAAGGGCTCATGAAGCAAAATCCATGGGGACTGCGGTCTGTTTAAATGTTTCGAAGAATTCTATGGGCCTCTTGGCGAAGAATGTGCGCTGAAGAGAACACAAATAATATCAAAAAACGACTTGCGTGGTGATAATCGTACTCAGCATGAGAGATGTGACGATTCAGCATTTGTTTGAAAATTTGTGAGTGTACATAACATTTTTCCGTTCTATAAGAAGCAACATCATTACACAATATTTTGTCATACACTCACTGCAAAAATAGAGTAATACAAATAAGTAAGAGACGGTTTCGCAGTTCGCTCAAGAAGCACCAAGAATTAAACAAAACTGAGTAAAACGCTGGTCTAAAGACAGTACGCATGAACCAACACTGGGACATCACAGCGACATCATCAGTACAGTCACATCACAAATGCAGTATCATTTTAAATGCATTAATATTGCAAATGCAATAAGATCCCCAATGCAGCATCAATGATAACGGAGAAAAATTGCAAGTGGCATTAAATCATCAATGCAATACTATTTGAAATGAACGTATATTGCAAATGCAATGACATCGAGGCGATAAAAATATCAATGCCTAACATTTCGAATGCAGTTACATTGTAAATACAATACAATCAATTAGATGAAAATGTCAGTGCCATAACATTCTCAATGCAGCAGCATTATTAACGCAAATATATCAATTCAAAAACAGTTTTAATCCCAAAACATCCTGAATGCAGTGTAACATTGACTGTAATTGCAAAACCATCAATGCAACAACATTGTAGAACGGCGTAACATCGTAAATTCATTAACACATTGGCTGGCACCTTGTAATACCATCAATGCAGCAACATCGTAGAACAGTATAACATCTTGAATTCATTAACATATCGTCTTGCGCCGAACACATTCACACTCCCGCCCACGCAATGAAATGCAGATAGTCCAAAGCCCAGTCTCCCCCTGCATCAGACGAATGCAGAATGAGCTTGTCAGTCGTTGTATAATTAGGCGCCAGCATTTGACAGCTCCCAAATGGATTGACAAGACTCAGACAGCTGAAACTAAGGCGTAGTGAACGCTGGAGCAGCGTGATGAAACTGTGAAACCATGTCGTTATTAGTCCTCGACTTGATGCAGCCACCGTGTGCTGTGTAAAGTCAACCAATTTGATCGAAAATATGAACTTGGGTTTTTTGTGAATTTTTTTTGTCATAACAATTATATATAAGAAAGAGTGAATAATTCCTGCCCTAACAACGAATGCACATACGAGAATATTGATAGTTGGGATAAGGTATTTCGTATGAATAGGGTTGAAATATCCAACGTTAAACCAATTTATTCCTCTTCCTCAGTTGCGAGCAAGTAAATCTTCTTGTTTAAAATTTCTTTACGCCTTCTTTCGCAGGAAAATTTGAATGGATGGCGAAAAAATCAAACAACCTCCCAAGACTGTGAAAGCTATCGGAAAGTTAATTCAACTTTGGGACTTGCAATTTAATACTGAAGCTGTCAAAGTGTTAAGTAATCCTATCCCATCGGCAGACGATGTCATGTTGCGTTAGAGTTATCCATGAAACCTTCGGGTTCGATTTGCATTTCATGATCTTCGCCAAAGCTCATATAATGCTGCTTTGGAGTTAAGGAGATTTTCGACTGAAAAATATATTTCTGGGCAAATTGTGATTCGTGATTTGTTGTTCGGTTATGGTGCACGGCTGATTTGGTGCTTGTAAAGCATTTATATTTTCGGGACTTTTTTAAGTACATTTTTAATTTGCATTCATCAATATTTTCTAAGTTTTTTTTAACGAGCTAAACTTTACAGTAGGATGAAAAGGATAACATGAACATGAAATTTAGCAGGATAAAATGAACAAGGATAAAGTATAAAATGAACATGTTTAATTTCAAACACTTCGAAATAAATTCATATTTCATCGTCAGTTGGCAAAAAAATTGCAAGAAGTTAAAATTAAAACACAAGGAAAAAGTACAAAAACTGACCACCTTACAAATCCTAAAAATCTTGGTATATAACTTCTTCCATACAGTAACTTCGCATTCAATATTAATGCATTCACAAGCACGTTAAATGACTCAATCACACGATTATACAGATTGTAGTAAAATGTCGGAGCAACGTTTAATATTGAAGCACTCGGGTCATGATTGAAACGTGGCCCGTGGGGTGAAACTGTGTTGAGCTTCTAAAATTCGGAGATCAAGTTCATCCTCATAGTTACATAATGTAGAGAAATATGAAGCTTTGAAAGGAAGATAAGAAAGATTGCATTGATCTCGTGTAGCTAATTAGGATGGAGATGCGTGTGGACTGCAGAAAGGGGTTCTGCAGTGGTTCTGGAAGTGGTGGTTCTGTGAGAGATTTGAACCCGAGTATTGGGTGGGGGGAATAAATCGTTGGAGAGCTTTCCCCCCAACCTATGCCACTTTCTAAAAGTTTACACTCTCCTATGAGAACAAAATATATTAAGCGGCCCGTAGACGATCAATATTGTTGTCAATATAATCGACAATGATGAAAATTGGCAATTTAATTGATCGTCAGTGAGCTTGATTGACGACCGTCAATTAATTGACTTTGTGGTCAACAAAAAATCTCACCAATATATTGAGTCAATGATATTGACAATTAAATTTATCGTCTATGGGCCGCTTTAGGGGGGAGACACGATGTCACATGAGCTAAAAACTAATTAATCTACCAGTCAAATACTCGAACTCTGACCACACCCCAACAATTGTAATGCATCGCGGAGTAGCTGCAAGGCTTGTTTTGTTTCAGAATTTTCTGTCGCACGTCCTCGAGTTCTGTTTTGTTTTGGGGTATACGCATCTCAGTCGCGTAAGTTGATCATAGTCAGAAAACCCCTTCTTGAGATCACTTTGTGTGCTGATACGTGTTCTTTTTTGCTGCAATTTGATTCGGCAGTATTGAACCATCAATTTAAAGGATTTCGAAAACCTGATTTCGGTTTGAAATTGTTGACTTATGAAAATATTTTAAAAATTCAATCCCCTCCAACTAAAAGATAAACCGAAGCAATTGAATGAACAGACTTTGCCTAAAGATTGTAAAATAATATTACTTTAGTAAATTATATTTTGAAGCAGGATTCTTTTGAAAAAATGAGATTCCGTTTCAAATTGAAGCATTTGGTTATTTAGCCTCTGAGGTTCAAAATCAAAAAGAACATTTCTATTCGATTCCTAAAACTTGAAGCTAATCGAACACTCTTCCATCGTGCTCCCTATAATTGCTAATCATTGTCTGTTTTTGAGCGATCACAAACTGCGAACGTCATATCTTTATGGCAATAGTCTCCTAGATAGCATTACGAGAATTATAAAGTCTAGTGAAAATTTTTTCGAACTATGTTGAGAAATTTACAAGCGTATATTTTCGTAATTTGAAATAAGCCTTTACATGGATACCAAAATTTTGCAGGGCAATAATACAACACTGAAATTACGAAATTATGTTTATGAAACATCAAAGTTCACAATGGATCAAAAACTTCAATGCGTTTGCGAGGTGGCCGAAAAACAGTGGATGCAAAAGAGTGCGCTAACTCATCAGTTCCTAATTAGGGCTCCCTATTGATCAGGCGAAACTTTAGAGGTCCTCAACTTCAAAGTCAGACTTGGTGAAGACAATGATTGCGTGGGCTCTGTTTGTGCTGAAAGAGCTAGTTTGCACGTTAGGGCCAATCAAGAACGAAGGAATAGAATTGCTGATGATTCCGTAGGTGCAAAATGCATGGAAAATCATGTTTGAGTTCAATACGATCGCAAAATCCTGTTTGAGTTGAATACGCTTGTGGTAATTTCAAAATAATATGGAAACATAATTTGGAGTATTATCTATGCATGCAAAATCATGTTTGAGTTCAGAATTCTGATAGCACTCCCTAAAATTTAATATCACTCTATAAAAAGTAACGTTTCGATGTTCTTGCATCATCATCAGGCAGTAAAACGTGGTAAAGGGAACAGTGAAAATTGAAAATTCTTATAGCAGGTAAAAATTAATATGAAAACAGATGTTTATGTATTACCTGTGCCTGTAAAGTCATGTTTGAATTTAATACGCACGCAAAATCATGTTTGAATTTAGCATGCTTATAGCAGTTCTAAAATAATATCAAACACTAGTTGTAATGTTATCTATTCTAGAATGCGTGCTAAACCTGCAAGCAGATGCTATCTTACTTTACATTAAGAGTGATGTAAATCTCTGAAATTGAAAAACAATTTCACGAAAATGATTACCAGGAGTGTTATGGAACCCTGAATGTTTTCCTGGAAAATTCTGAAATTCTACTGCATTTTATGTGAATTAAAATCCAATTTGTGAATTTCAGTCAGAATAGATAAATCTGGAAGCCTGGTCACTAAAGCCCTAGAGTAATTTTTGCGGTTACTTCTCAATCTCTCTCAGATTCTGATTGTCAATACACATTTTTCCACAATTTATGTTTATTAGTACCAGTTTGATATTCTTGTTCTCGTATAATAAAGCAATTTTGAAACTTGACTCTTCACAAACGCGGTGAAAAAATTCCAGAAATACAGTAGACATGAGTACATTACCGACACAGATTAAAAATGGCGCATCAAATTGTTAGAAAGTAATCCGACATATTTTCATTCACGCTTCGTCTAACGTACGTAATTCGATAACTTAAAAAGCAAATTTTCTGAATTGAAATATTTTAATACCTTTAAGCTGTCTTGGCATCAAATTTTCAGACAAAAACCAAAATAAACCAAACTACTGTCTCGAAACCTACTTCTATGAGGAAATATTTAAAAATACGTTGGTTTTCATTCAAGTTTTACTGAACATTCAAATGTGCAAAACACGATAAATGGAATGTGGTGTGTTCTTTCAGCGGGGTTATCAGATTAGCCATTTTCTGGCCAAAATTACATAATTTCGTTTTCATGTCCAAACTTTTCTTTCATGGCAACACTATATCGAAGAATGTTGGAGGGAAGCAAAAAAGTAACGCTTGGATTCAGCAGTTATCATCGGAGCAAACATAGCTCCGCAAACATAGCAAACATCGGAGCAAACATAGCAAACATAGCTATGACGACGGCGAGATGACCACGACGTGGCTGTCATCTCCCCAAGCGACGGCGCGAGACAGAGATGGAGGTACCTAATAACAGAAGGCCATAAAATTCCAGACACGCTCACGAATTTATCTCATTACAGACAGGAGCAAAAATTACGGGACTCTGAGAACAAATTCAGATCAGACTTCTGCCGCAACTTAGAGCCGCGTTTAGGTGTAAGGAGGGAATTTCCGTGTGGCGAGGGATGTGCACTACACCATGGACTGTGTGAACGTGGTAGAATTATTTCAAAAAACTGAACTTTGTAATTTAAATTCTGCATAAATTTCTCGAAATGTCATCAATAAGCTAGACTTTTTTAGCGTTCAGGAACGAATAAATCAGAACAAAATGATATGACACAACACAATTTTAGATATAAAACATTCACAAACTTGTACATGATGTAAAATTGCTGTAACTCGTTTACAATGTCGTCAAAACGAGGAATTTTAGTAGCAAATTTGAGGCAAGAACGGAAGAGTACTAGAGTGGAAGGTCATACCTCAAATAACCAACCATTTTGAAGTTAGTGACAATTTTAGTAATACAATAAGTTTCCTGTTAAACGTTCAGGAAAAAATGTGTTGCACGCCATCTCCAAATGATAATTCCTGAAATTTAGCATGAAAAATAACACTGATTTAGATATCGTCGAAACCAAGGGGCAGCAGAAGGAGTGCCGAAACAATTAATTCTTGAGAATTACATTATCCTTTATTAAATTGACTGAGCACAAGGTCCATTACACCCGGGGATGGGAAATAAGCGTTGCTTGGGCTTTTTTATGGGTATTTTATTCATAAATCTTAAACTGCTTACAACGGCTGTAAAACTCTGAGATAGCAGGTGGGCGAGAAAGAAAGGTTTTATGAACACTGCTCGTCTTGAGGACGCAAAAGTGAAGAAATTCAATTACGGCGATGACAGGACTTTACGCCAGGGACCTGGTGACGCAAGAAATTGAAGATGGAAAGTTATGATTGAAGTGAAACTGAAGTGATCGACTGGAACGAAAAAGTTTTTCATTTTTTCCAACGACTTTAACACTTTCGTGAATGTTTGATAATTTTTTTTAGAGCACAAGGAGCCAGAAAGAGGCATGGCTTCCATAGAGATAACTATTTCTTTAGACTCGACCTTGTTTGTGGCGCTCCACGATCTTTAATTCGCAAAACTGTAACCAGAGCACTTATTTTCTTCTTAATCTTTAATAAAAATACTTCAAAAAAGAAGACGCAGTGTTGTGACGCACACTCTCCTGTTTCGTCGGGAAACCAAAAGTAAGTTAAATATTTGTTGTGAAGTCCGTAGACTTTTTATTCGTCAAAAAAATTTTTTTTTAAAACAACCGCATGTATGTTTCAAATAAATGTGCTTCATAGGATTCAAATGTAAAAATTATTGAAATTTTACTGAAATGAACTTTTAACATTCATTTACACAATTGTGCCAATATGCCTTTCCAATTACCGATGGCTCTGTAGTTAACAACCCCAAAAGAACATGTATCAAAAAAATTACCAAATGCTGGTATTTGGCAGAAAAAATTACCAAAAAATACCAAATGCTGGTATTTGGCAGAACTAACAAAAATGAGATTGTAGACTTAAGTGCATAAAATGCCGAGTAAATTTTTTCCTGAAAATTTGTTCGTTTTTCTTGAAAGAAAAACTCCTTCACAATGGCACGTCGTATCTTTGGGATATGTCCCTCTACGCTAATTAAATCAACCTCCTTAAAAAACTTCAATTCTTTTCATACCTTGTTGTAAAACTAAGCACGATAAAAATTGTTTTCAGTCCAAGGAATTATTTGGTAAACTAAATCCTGGTTACAGAGTCCGTAGATATGTATAGAATTTTAGCGCAAAATATCGTTTACCATCTAGACCAATCACCAGATCAAGTGCTCGTCGTGCAGTGCTTATTTGCCGGTGCAACAAGCGCTATAACACAGCATGATCGGCTTACAGCGAACCACGGCTCTGTTAACAGAGCCAAGCTGAGTTCGTGTTTTAGTCCGAGGGATTACATTGGGTCCGAGGGTTCGTGTTCGGACGGTTGCAGTAGAAAAGGCGGCATGAGTATAATTTCTCAATATAGAACAGTGAGCAAGTTTTTTCTTCTTATTTTAAGATGTGTATTAGTCAAAACATATATTTAAGACATATTAGTCAAAACATATATTTAAGACATATTAGTCAAAACATATATTTAAGACATATTAGTCAAAACATATATTTAAGACATATTAGTCAAAACATACTTAAGACATATTAGTCAAAACATATATTTAAGACATATTAGTCAAAACATATATTTAAGACATATTAGTCAAAACATATATTTAAGACATGAATATAAATTAATCGTCAAAAATATAAATTAATTTTGGCTACTCAAATTGAACGAACAAATGTGCACAAGTGTTTATTCACATCCATTGCTATGGTTCTTTATCAGGCTGTTGGGGAGTTGTCATATTTTTTCCTTCAATTGTATAAATTCAAAGACTGCACTCCCTATTTTGCTTCAGCATTATCTCGAGCTGCAGGAAGCTCGTTTATGAATGTATTAAACGTCCTGTCGCTTAAGATCACAGCTCAGATAATAAATCATGCGTCTTTGTCATGTCCACTCGGTTTGAGAAGTTTCCGATTATCCACAACACGTGTTTCTATCAGGTGTCCACTTCCTCCCCTAAGCAAGCAGAACGCTTAGTTGGAAAGAGGTGACTCGGTCAGCACATGCTCAGGCGAGGAGCCGTGAGGTGCTTCCAAGATCAACAATGACTTATTTATGTTCTTGTTTCTGGGTGCGATTGAAATAGTGAGCTGCAATTTCTATTGTCCAAGATGCAGTTCATTTGTATTCCAGGCGAAGCATTTACCATGGTAGTGATGGGCTTACAAAGGTAAACCTAACCTGTGATGTCAAGTAGCACTTTACCCATCTTATTCTCACTTTGCTTCATTGTTATGATAAAAGAAAACCCACATCGACTTTCCCTCGGACAATAGGAGCAGCCTGAGTCATAGAACCTCGCTAGATGTCGCCTCAAAAACCTTATACCCGAATAAGTAAATTCTACGAAAACCATCGACCCCCAGACCAGGCATCCCAATAAAGAAAGAATACTTTAAATTCAAACACAATGGATTAAAAAACAGTAAATTTGAGTAAAGTTCTCAGTTGGGAACGACTCAGAGTTTTGGTTATGCATCAAAATGAAATTGATCCATGTAATTTATTCAGCACGACTCAATAGGACGTCAGATGAGGGCCAAGAAGCAGATCCAGTTAAGTAATATGTGTGCCAGCACAAATTGCTCAACCAAATTTTTTGAAAGAGAGACGATTTATTGCAACTCCGAGGTGCAAAGGCGTTGTTGCAGACAGTGCATAGAAAGAGACGAATTGTTTTTCGAAATGAATTTTAACGCGAGGGAAATTAAGTTATGAGCACTTAGTTTCATGAAAATTTCTTGTAACCTAGTGGCTAATGAAATCGAACATAAATATCGTTCTGTACTATTACGGTACACATTAAGAAATTAATTTCAAAGTATTTTCAAGTAAACTTCAAAGGTACGAAGTTGACCAAAATAGCCTTTCTGCTGTTCGCATAGTAGGTTTTATTCTTTAGTTCAGTTTTACGTGGAAAATTACGAAAAGGATTTTTAATGAGAGCCTCAACTTTAAGATTACGGCAAGAAGACGCTTCAACCCTGACAATAACTGTGACAGTCAAATGAACGGATATATGAGTAATATAATTTGAGTAATATAAACCTGTCTGCAAATTTTCAAAACGCATGAGCCCTGCCTCAATACTAGTTCAACTTGTTGAATTTCTTAGTAACTAGTTCATCGAATGTTGCAACATCTTCAATAGTCTGCTGCAATTTTTTGAAATAATTAGCTCATTCCAACGACGAATCGTTGAATTTTATGATTGATATATTAGGTCAAGAAAATCTAAACGTGACCTTGATGGAAAGTTAATCGCATCATATAATGCTACCTTCCATCACAACAGGCGAGAGCGTAGTTTGTAATGAATTTGTGGAATGATTTTGCATTATTTTGAATAAGCCTAAAGCAAATTTCAGAACTCAAACATTAATGAATAGAAAGTAAAACAAACCAAATTTGTGCATAATTGATAAATGATGTCAAACATTGAATTATCGATGTTCTTGTTTCCTAATGTGAGTAGAATAGGAAACTGCGATTTCGGTTTCTAAGATGCAATTGATATGTATTACAGGCAAAGTATTTTACCACGACAGTGATTTGTTTTTACTTATTTATTTGTTTTATCTTCTGCTCTCTTGGTTTCGGACAACTGCACAATACTTTACTTCATAAATTTCATTCTAGCTTCTGTGCATGCAGAACATTGGGTCTCCAGAATTTTTAGGGCTTTCTATTTTTGGGCAAATTGTAATAAATTCTTGCAGTCTCTTTAGCAATTATTGCATAACTTTCATCGTTTCTCTTTCATTTAAGCCTCGATCAGTGTCATGCAATCAATATTATTTTCGATCCCAACTTTTGAAAACTTAAAAAAAAGTCAAAACATGGAGCGACCATGCCAATTTTTATTGAAGTATCTAAGAACATGTATTTTTGAAAAAGGTTCATGTGCCCTTGACAATAATTTATGCAAAGTAGTTCAGCTCCATGGCGTTCAAGCATCATTTCATTGAAGAACAGAATTTGTTTTTCTTTTCGCATGATTTTTACTTTTCACTTTTAAAAAGTGTGCAAGAAAACCGAGATGACAAGGACACGGAAATAACGATTGAGGTTCAACTTCTACTGAGCTATGGCTTATCCCAATGAAAAGCCTGCATCCTTAGTGCATTAAAGTGCAGGTTATTCTAGGGCTGGGGTAACCCCAAAACCAAAAATAAATTAGCAAATTATCATTTCCTTTGATGTATCATCTCCAAGTTCAACATTTCACTGCCGGATCTATCTTTCGATATTGAAATATTCCAATACACACGTTTTACACAGAAAAACGTATTCTTCTCAGAAGAGATATTCAAAATCATTGATAAAATTATAACAAAAAGCGTGCCAATAATCCTTTGCCCATAAATTTACGTTTACGCTGGGCATTCATGAATTTTTTTTTTAATAATTTCTTCGATAAACACTTATCTGATCAACATCCTAAATCAGAGTCAGCTTTCCTTCATGAACAAAACATCAAACCAATACCCTTTTTGTATTGTGCATGAATGAGAACATGAATTTACACTTCAACTAAAACAGCGAAGGACATCTAAGCTGTCGCACGAAACAAGTTGACTTCACGGCCCATCGCTCTCTCCTATTTATGGGACTCCCACAGGCATCAATAATTGTTGCAGGTTGTATTTGAAAATTGGAACCAATATCTGAAATCATTCGGTCGATATTTTCAGCTTTTTGAAGTCCTCACTTCTCGTCACCCTTCTAGAACACAATGAGCTCTGAACAACTCTCTAATGTCCTCGTAAATTCATGTTGAAATATTTCAAAAATTTTCGTTTACAAATTTGTTCGTCATGTCGAGATCAAACGTGAATTCATAGCGCCCAGATATAGAATACTAATAATTATTTATGGTCAAACAGATTTCACGCTTTTCCAGTTAAAAGGTTCATTTGCGTACGATTTTGTGAGAAACAGAGCATACATAGTGATCACAGTAAAATACAAACATATAGATGTGTGAACAGTATATTACTGTGATATACATATATATATATAAATATATATATATATATATATACGTATTAATAGATGTGGTTATACACAATTAGCTCTGATACTCAAGTGACAAAATATTTAATGGAACATCATTAAGTGAAGAGGAATGAAATTAACGAGACAAGCATTCTCTACTTCTCCCGCGCACAGCTAAATACTTGGGCCACTTCATCCCCATCTACCACGAGTGACTATCACTGCTGGAGTTCTTTCCTTCAACTCACGTTGGAGAAAACAAACGAATTTTTTTGCACAAGATATTGCTAAGATATTTTTGACATTCTTTGGGTCCACATAGTCTCAGTTTATTTTTATTAGGCTAGCAACAGACCGCAGAAAAGAGCCTCGCTTACAACAAAGCACTTTGCTGAAATCCCAGATGCACTGCATTTCCTTAGGTTCATTTCAATGTAACTTTTTTGAGAATTGCCGACAACAATCATTGCCGTCAGTGATTATCACGTCCAGCCACTCTCCTCAACTACCCCCATTGACTACAAAAAGGAGGGAATTCCTAAAGGCTCTTCATGAAACAGATTTTTTCTCCGTAAACTTTCGTCTGATCTTTCGTTTACTCATTTTTTCGCTCTCTCAGATCTTCGGAGATCAAAGCCGTGATATTTTCGGGAATTCCTAAGTCTGTCCGAGCTCTTTTCAAGGGAAGGGGGCAGAATTCCTCTCATGCTTCCTATTCTCGAAGCTCCGGAGTAAGTCCGATTTATTACGATGTAACGAGAAGAATCCTGTGAAAAGCCTCGACATTTGTTGCAAGGCACAAAAGATAGAATGCTGATTGCTATCGATTCAACCCACTATCTCCAGGATAAATCTTCCATTCTTGGAAAATTAACTTTCCTGTTTGAGCATCTCCAGAGACAAATATAGTCTTTCCCTAATGGAGTTCTAAGGTGAGCAATGGAAAGCATTTTGCGTTTTCCTCTCCCCCAACGAGTAACAATATGCAAACAAAAAAGTCTTTTCAAAGCTACTATTCTTACTCGGTCTGCATGACGTTAAGTAAGATATGTATCAACGAAGATAGTAATTTGAAAACTGAGCCGTTATAAAAAAGGTAAGTTATGCCTTCTGGATTCATGGAGAATGAAATTACATATTCGTACTAATTTTTTAGAGAATAAGAATTTCTGATGGAAAGCATCATTTCAATAGTGTCTCAACATCCCTAGAAGACAAATTTTTTTATTAGTACCTGCACACTACCACTGAGTTGTTATTTCTGACAGAAAGAAAAAAAATTTCAATCTATTTTCTTTTCTGATTAGTCTATTTGTTATGGTCAGTTAAACACTGTTATGATATCTTACAATCAAAGTTTTCAAATTATTTAGACCCAGCGTTGCTCTGTCTCATTCGACGAACTCCTCTGACTGATTTAATCTCTCCAACTAAGCAAAAGTTTACCACTGAGGCAGTCCCTGCATTCTAAAAACCAAGTCGGAGAGAAGGTAAACCTCTTCTTTGATTTTCTAAGCTGATAATTTATAAAAGAAGCAGTAGGAACTTGGATGATGGTGGACACGGATTCCAAATCTCAGCAAAAAAAGCACGTTACAAAATACTCCTTTTTTTAGTTCGTGACTATAGTTTCTGTTTGACGTTCATAGTTTCTTCTCTCCAGGAGATTCAAATGTTTTCCGGTTCTCATTCTGAGAAAATGCATGAAAAAACAACGGCAATTATGATAATGAAGAGCAGTTAAAGTTCCAATGCGGACCGGAAGGAGCAATAAGATAAAGACGTTTACGACCTCTGGAAACGATAAAAGTCTTTGACATTGAACCTTTGCTGGGCTTCTTAAATGGTAAGATTGTTCTCATTATTTCCTAGGCTAACTCGATTCATCTTTTTACCTAAATATTAAGTTTGCTTAGAGCTTACTGTAATAATTTACTAGGATGATTCTACACAGATGAGATGTAAAGACTGCACAGAAAGCACAAATTTGAGGCCAAGGAGAATAAAAAAATGTCATCAAACCGAACTTAAACTGGAAGCACAAACGAATGAACTTTCCCCGCTTGTACCAAAACCCTGACGCTATTGCAATCACACAATTTGATCTGTTGTAAATATTCTCGACGGACGGGTAGATCGTCCAAGGCTTGACGTGCTGCAACGATGAACCGCATGAAATATAAAGAACACTGCGTCTCTTGTGGCAGATTAACATCGAAGTCTCGAGGGCGGCGGCTACCATTAATATCAATAAACGACAAGCTACGATCACAGTTCTTTCCTTGATTGAGCCACCTGGCAACGCTGTACAGTTCCACTCACCAAATTGACAAATAGATTTCTAACTCATGTGTATACTTTACGTGCATAGCATATGTTGAGTATTTTAAATGTATTCTGTTCAGATCAAGTCAAAAATAATCTTAAATTCTTCATTGGTTCTAAAAGCAGATAATTTCATGGGGAACGACGATGAGAAGATGGAAGACGAAAAAATAGAAAGCATTCAAGCGTTCTGAACAAGGCCTTTCAAGTGCAGGTATTGTTGAATAACAGGAGTTGTGAAATACGTGCATGTTGCGCTCGCTGAGAAATGTTCAATGCTCAAAAACTTTATGTACTAGCGCAATTACTCTTGACTTTCGTTTGCTATGAATGATAAGTAGCTCAACTCATTGATAACGGCACTCCTAAGTAGTGCAGTTGTGTTGAAAGCTGTGATTCTGTAACAATCAGGACAAACATTGAATAATTCTGACACGTTTTAAAAAAAATTACACTGGGCCGATCGATGAAGTCATTAGGAAATTGAGCTCTGTATAAAAAGATAATTATGTAGTTACTCATATGAACTACGGGTGATCTTCATTCTACTTAGGGGCTTGTGCCTCTTTGTACTTGAAACTAACGCGAGGTATGCACAAAACATGTGAAGATCTTAGTTTAATTTTCTCTGTAAATTATACCCCAAATGGGATATATATATATGTGTATACATAGATACATGCACAACTAATATAATTTGCTAAACTACGACTTTAACGGAGGCATGAGAGCATTTATCCGGAGCTGCTGTTACCGAATAAACTGGGAAACTTAAGACTCTTATTTCAGAAACAAGGGCAATCACTCCCATTTACTCACCTCAGCCATTCCAGAGACATGATTTGTAAGTAGAATAGTGCTAAAGGTGTACTTTATTAACACAATTTGTGACGAGTGGTTTGATATTTTTTGCGATGGTTTGAAATTTAGTACCACCATGGTTGAAATCACTGATCAATCATCTATATCTAATCATCACACTTTCAGGACAAGTTTGCTCAGAATATCGCTAGACTGAGCAATTATCGCTATACTACGACCACCGACACTAATACACTTGAAATTGACCAGCCAACACAACTACAGGTACCAAAAACTACAGGTACCCCTTCTACAAAACTACTGGTACCTCTTCTACAAAACAACAGGGACCCCTTCTACAAAAGTACAGGTACCTCTTCTACAAAACAACAGGGACCCCTTCTACAAAACAACAGATACCCCTTCTAAAAAACTACAGGTACCCCTTCTACAGAACTACAGGTACCCCTTCTACAAAACTACAGGTACCCCTTCTACAAAACTACAGGGACCCCTTCTACAAAACTACAGGTACCCCTTCTACAAAACTACAGGTACCCCTTCTACAAAACTACAGGTACCCCTTCTACAAAACTACAGGGACCCCTTCTACAAAACTACAGGCACCCCTTCTTTCAATCGTATGCTACACACCAGCTCTCTGAGAAACCCATGTCCATTGCCGTCCTCACCGATAAGCTTATAACAAAAACCACGGGGACC
Source organism: Platorchestia sp. MABIK (assembly GCA_014220935.1). Lineage (NCBI taxonomy): Eukaryota > Metazoa > Arthropoda > Malacostraca > Amphipoda > Talitridae > Platorchestia > Platorchestia sp. MABIK. The sequence goes on along the minus strand of JACJUY010000638.1, from coordinate 50,792 downwards.
AATACATGTATAGTGGCCCAAAATGACAGAATACCGCGACGGCATCGGCCACCGGACCAATGGACCCTCGGTGACCTGCTGGCGCCCCCACTTCATCGGATGGAAGTCGCTCGAGATGAGGAAATATCTCAGGGATGGCGATTTTCTTCCCGGACGTGCGACTGGAGCCGCATGCTGATATTCGCCCTAAATGTTGAGGTGCAGAACGCTCATCGTAAGGTTAATGGGAGATGTTAGGAAGAGATTTCTGCAATAAAACGCTGATGGTAAGGTTAATGGTAGATGTAAGTTAGAGACTTCTGCAATAAAACGCTGACCGTAAGGTAAATTAATGGGAGATGTTCGTAAGAGATTTCTGTTATAAAACGCTGATGGTGAGGTTAATGGGAGATGTTCGTAAGAGATTTCTATTATAAAACGCTGATGGTGAGGGTAAAGGGAGATGTTCGTAAAAGATTTCTGCAATAAGACTTACAGTTATTTAGAGCAATTCTGTTGCTCCGAATTGGCATGTAAATTTGTATTGTTTTTACCATCGCTCGTTGTTCTGAAAAAAAGAGAATAAATCAAAAATCTTTACCCTACACATCAGTGAGGAGAAGAACGTGAGCAAATGAGAGCAGGAAACAAGCCTCAAAGTCCTAATATTAAAAAACAATCAGATGACGTCACGGTTGGAGCAGCATTAGGATTGAATCAATGAAATCTTGAATAAAAACGAATCATTCGACAATTAAACATTCTTATTAATTTAAACCCAGTTTTTATTATTTAAACGATCAATACATTTTTTCATGATGAAAAAGAGCGGGCAAACTACGAAGCAAAGATTGGTCAATTTTGGCACTGAAAATTAACTCTTGCGGTGCACAATTCATCCTATCAGGTTGCACTAACACATCTTACAAATATCTCTTAAAGATAAAACACAACACATGCTGAAAACATTTTTTAACCGAAGTTCACGCAGATGCTGCTAACATTAGCACACGAGTAAATAACAGAACATTCTTTTAGGTCGTCATATTTCAAACATTTTCAACGAAAGTTCCCACAGAAGCAGCTAATATTTTACACACAAGCAACTATTTTACAGTTGTTGTCATATTTTTAACTCACGTAGCCGCTCTCCGCTTGCGTTGAAACGCACTCATTAAAACTGCAGAGAATGGACCGAGTTGTTGACAACTTTATAGTTTAAAAAATAGACTAATGAAAATCGTCATTTAAGAACATTTTTTAAATAAACATCGGTATTTGCACGAATACTAGAGATAAAAACATTTCGTACGGCTGAAAACTTCACCGAAGCTGTGGTCGAAGTTCCAAATTGAAGAACACAATTATTTTCGCAATTGTCACTCCTTGAATCTTGCGCAAATCAAATCGCGCTCGTGTTTTCAAAACAACATCACAATCGTTTTAAGAACCTAAGGACCTATTGTTTGCAGATTTTTAACATCCGATGCATTCTATTCGCTCCTTCATGCATGGCTAGCAGTCTTTCAAGTTGATTAGTTGACATATGTGACAACTTTTCCAATACCAATCGAAAATATTTACTGAAAATTTATCACTGTTCAGTAAAAGTTACTCGAAATCAATTCAATTCTACGGAAACATACCGCGCTTTTTGAGATACAGTAAGATTAGAATCATTATCAGCCACAGCACAGTTCCCTCCCACAGCACATGTCATGATTTGGCGTTGTCTTGTTTTGCGCTAGTGCCAGATCAGAACCTAGTTTGTCTCCTAATTTATAAGCCTGCTGTGTAAATTGTTTTTAATTTGTTTGTTTTCTTAATTACTTTCCTCGTTACAAAACCTCGTATGTCTCCTAATTTATCAACCCGCTGTGTAAATTGTTTTATTTGTTTTCTTTATTACTTGTGCTTATTTTCAATCGTTTTCTTTGCCTGACACAGTGGTCAAGGTATAATGTATATATTTAGAGCAAGATTCCACTGAATAAACGTTACTTTTCCGAAATGCTTCCCTAATTAAAACTGAAATAAAACAGTGATCTCATTGTTATACTGCTCAAATTTTTCTCTGCTCAAAAAATCTGGAGAAAAATACTTTAAATTTGTAATATTTGTCGCATGATATTAAATGCATAATGTTCCCATCACATTTGTCACAAAATAATGGATTTCCATTTCTCGCTTATTTCACAGAGAAAGAACTAGACACCTAATGGTTTTAATAAGGGAAATCTATTTAAAAATTTCAAAAGTAAATGAAAGGCAGCGGCTGATTTTGTTCGCTCTGAAAATAATGAGGTTAAATGTCGCTTTTGAAGCGTTTCAATGTCGAAAACGTCGTTTCAAAGACGTTTATTTTCAATGTAGTTTTACCGCGTGAGAGCACTTTCACCAAATAACATCATTTAAATCGAGTGTCTAGAGTGTCTAAGACACAAGGTTGTTTGTACATCCCATGTTCAGTTGCCTCACTCTCTTCGTCCTCACACCACGCGGACGAGAACGCATTTTGCTGACGGTGTCGACTTCTGCTCCGCTTCAATTCTACTTGGGGAAATTTATTCTTCTGTACTAAAATTTTAATGTTTAGGAAAGTCACTTTTCTTTCTCTGAATGATCTTCAGAAACTTGAAAACGAAGGAAGCAGTTAATATTAGAATCTTATTTATTAGAACTTTACGGGTTCTTATAATAAAATATCTACTAAGAATCCATTCATTTTGTAAAACGTTTCGGAGACGAGCTCGATCCTCTGTAGTTAGTCTGTAAAATGTTCTAAAGGGAAGAGTGAAAATGTAATGTGTAATATCTTGATATCATGTTAAATTTTCACTGTTCCGTTTGCCACGTTTTACTGACTACTGAGGATGGAGCTGGTCTCCGAAATGTTTTACAGAATGAATAGATTCTTCGTAGATTTTTTACAATAAGACCCTGCCTGTATATTTTTTTCACACTTGATTTCAACATTAACTCTTTTCTTCGTTTCAAGTTTCTGAATCCTAACGTTGTAATTTTCCTTCGACAGCCATTCATGTCGAATTGTTATGAAACTTCGTCATGGGCACGTCTCTCGGACCAATCAGATAAATAATGTACACCCTAATAGACAGCTTTTTCTGTGGTCCATGGAAGTCAAGTAACTCGATGCTTTTGATTCTTGAATTTGGTTTAAGAAAACAAGAATGATTTTTGGAAATAAAGAAACTACGAGATGAGAATGACTCTCAATACCTATGCCGTAAATTGTAGAGTAAACTCTATTTAACAAAATAACTGCATCATCATCGAACAAAATTATTCGAAGGCCAACAAGAATTTTGAATCAATTTTTGAATTGATTTCAGGGCAAATCTTAAAGATATTCTGAATTTTTTTTTGGCTTTGATCTCAATTGATAATTTACATTCTCCCCCCTCTTAGAATTGAAATGCTTTTGTGCGACTGAATCAAATGCACTGTGTTCTGCCGGATTTCAGTAGAGTTACTCGAAATTCAGCAAAAAAGTCTTATGTCTCCTTTGCATAGCCTGGAGAAGGAACATCTCTTCGGTGGTTAACATTCATATTAACCACCAGGAGTAGTAAATACAGATAGAGTAAGCTTACATGTTGTCATGTACGTCAATGCCAATGCCTTCGCGAAAAACGGTTGGGATTGATCCATAATTTTTAAAAATGTTCATTTCTTTTCGAATCGTTTCGTAAAAATGCTTTAGAACATTTCCATCGTGGTGATGTTTTCCTTATGGTATGTCGCAGTTCGCAGACCAGTGATATGCGCTCAAATAAGAATGATAATAAGGTTTATCTTATTATCGCGAACCTAAAATATTAATTCGTTTCCCACAACCGGAGTAAATTGTCATCTCAGCTTTCGTTATCATCTCCTAAACGTGACCATTTCCAAAAAATGCAGGGAAAATCTGTCACAAAGTTTAACAGTTTCTGACTCGCACATTTTTTGGAAGCTCCAAGCTCTTTTGAAATTACAACTCGGAGGAATTCCAAAGGCTGCTGATGAATTTATAAAAAATGAATCTTCATTTTTACAATTGTAGGCACTTTACCGTAAAGTATTTTTAGCCAGGAAGAAAGTCTTGTGTCTAAAAAAATTAAACTGAAAGGACTTGCGTTAGCGAAGAAATATTAACTTGCAGGGCCAGAAGCGCACATTTTTTGAAGGAGGCGAGCGAGGAAGCTTTTCTCTTGAGATTAAACGTAATAGGCGACCGTGAAGAAGATGTCCAAGCGAAAATCTTTTCTCTACCCACTAATGAGAGAAGCCTTTTGAAAGCTCGCAAGTTAACTTAGGCTCTCCAAGAAACTTTCTCTTCTCTTAATCGTCCTCTTCAATTCTCCACCTTTCTTTACGTCTCTCTCTAATTCTCTATACCCCAGCTTCGTCTCCCACTTTCCCATATCTGATATCCTTTCCTTGTGCGATCTTGTAATGTAAAAACATGCAAGGCGCAAAATCTACACTATTTTATAACTCCTTTTCTCCTCAAACCTTTTTTTCACCACGCTTCATTGAATCTTTTTGCACTAAAGTACCAAGCGTTGATTACAGTGGAGTATTATCATATACACTTTTATATTTTTCATTTCACTGCTCACTGTGCAATGTTTTCACTGTTGCTATGTAATATCAAAAGAAAGCCAAAAAGATCAGTATTTTTATGTTTATAGCGGGAAGGTTTTGAGAAACAAAGAGTACTATCAAAATGCCCCTCCAGCACCTAACTTAAACTCTCAATTTTAAGTAGCGCATCCGCATATTATTGTGAGAAGTCGATAGTTACCAAAGAAAACACACACATGCCTTTTGCGGGCCTGCATCCCAGAACTTCTGCTTCAATATTTGGGGCAACGCGCGAGCGCCGAATGCCGCACGATCTCCCGCTTCTTTATTCTTCGAATGCTTGTTGTGGAAGAAGACCGAGATGCACCAGGCAGCAGGACAAAGGCCTCCAGCGTTTGCGTAAAACTACTTCCATGTTCGAAGCACTTCAGATGAGCACTTCTGCTCCTAAAGAGCACTGGGATAAATGAAATTTACTTCGTGTGCTGAGTTTCCTGCTGGAATAATACCTAATGTGGGGAAAAAAATACGGTTTAAAACTGAGTCTAGGCATTTAGAGCTTTAATCCTTAACATAAAACTACACCCAATCAGTGAGGATGTATCTAGTATTTCTACTTTCATTTTTAAAAGCAGCAAATCTACCAAAGTTTTCTTACGTTATTGGAAATTGTGGAGGTTAACGCAATCTTCAGCGAAGGATGAGACTACCAACTGGGCTACAGTTGTCTTCTGCACCATTATGTTAAATTTTACCTACAGTATATCTGAACTCGACTGAAAGAAATCCTCAATAAAAAAATATAGAATGGATTTCAATTTTAAAATTGAATAAAGATGAAGGCTGTTGAATGAGAAATTATATTTTCAATTCTACGATAAGACAATTTTATTTCATTTTTTTTCCAAGTTCGAATGAATTCTATCTCCGGCAGAATAAATTTAAATAACTTCAAAGACGTGAAAACCAAGAATTGCGAACGAAACTATGGCTATCTCTTCTCATCTCTAGTTCACAATCCATGTATAAGCCCACACAATTGTTCATATATTTAAATCAAATAAAAGACGATAGTTCCGCATAGACAGAATTTTCACCAACCACCCACTCCACTTCCTCAAATAATACATGCAGTTTTCTTCCAGAACTCAGATGCTTACAGTTCATCAAGTAAGTCAAACTCAAATAAGCAGATTCCATTTCGAATGAGAAGTTTGAGCTCGAGTATGGAGTTGCCATTCATCTGAAGCGCCACTGAATATGCGATGAGATCAAATTTGCTACATAGAAAAGCTTAGACAATCTCGCTCGAGCGCTGGTTGACGATGAGCTTTATAACGACCGAGGATGTTGTGCAATTGCAATTTTCATATTAAGAGAGATTCTATAATTTTCAAGGACATGAAACTAAAATAAATCAATCATTAACAAAGAGCACAGATTGACAAAAATATTCTTTCATCAATTCTGTTTAAAAAATCATCAGATGGCTAGTTTGACCAACGTTGAGCAACGCAAGTTTCAACATAATGAAATTCATTCTCTGCTACACAAGTGCTTCGCATCTCCAAAAACATGTACAAGCGGTACCCAGGACAACTTGTACTTTTAACCAAGAGGTGGTTTTGACCTTTGTAGTTTTACCGGTCGGTGAGAGTTAAAATCGTAAAAATAATCCAGTTGAAAATCGCTTCCAATTTTTAAGAAAATTACTATCATCCCTAAGCAGCACAGTGAGTTCACGTCAGAGCAAGTTGCTGTAACATTTGAGACAGCTGCCGAGCCTTTGCATTTGATTTGGCCTACCTCGATCATGGCAGTGATTGTTAATAGGACTCCAGAGTGAGAGGAATCGTCCATTCACATTTTGAACCGCAAGGTCAGACAAGTAAATAACTGAAACCTCAACATGGAAGTTCTGGAAAGAGCGTCAACCTAACGCACAAAAGTTTTAAAAAATGCTGCGTAACGCAGCGGTTTCTGGACGCTGATTATTGACAAAAGAGGATGTAATCCAAGCGTTCCACCTCTGCTATTCACCCGACATCGACCCTGTGACTTCTCTTTATATTCTCAAGTAAAAAGAGACATGTAGAGAAGTCTTTTTACCATCTTGGATGAAATATAAAAAAATGATTCAACTCGGCAAATCAGGCATTAAAAGTTACAATTCAATTTTACAAACAGAGTGATAAAAGAAATAAAAAATACAGGTCAATAAAATACGACTATAAAACAACATTGGCGATGCTTCTCATTGACTTTTTATCTACATCTCAAGAGTGACGTAGATTCAAGTAATTTTTTCAATTTTTCGACCCGACAATTCCTTCACTTCACTTTAAATCGTCCACTACATTCCTCACTGCTGGCTCTGTGAGGCAGAGTCATTACGATCTTCACCATTAAATCTGTACTTGCAAATTATGCAATCCTCGCCATTGATCCAGTGCCTAACATCTCTTTAGCGTTCTATAGTAAACAGTGAGAACTATATATTCTGTGAGACCCTAATACAATCTCCAATCTGCATTCCAATGGCTGAAGCGTGCTCCTACCAAGCTCTTTGAATTTTCATTGCCTATTCAAGGCTGCTTTTGAAATTTGGTCTCAGATTCGCAGCGACGCTCAAATGTGAAAATAGAATGCTTTGAACTGCTTCAGATATCACTCTACTCCTTTTGTTCGTGAATCTTATTTTAACTCAAAGAATTTTTCCTTCGGAAACATTTACGCCAGTGAGCGTATTTCACAGGCGCAATTTCAGTACGATTCGTTTTATGATTTTTTCCACTTATCAGCTGCAAGGGTCGTACCGTGAACACAAAGTAACTACAAGCCTCGTTCAGCTCATGCATGAATCCTACTTTCAATGATGCACACCCTAGCTAAAAGCTGACTACTTTCAAGGACTACTACTACTTTCTCGGGAAAAATCACGAATGGAATAATATCTATATTTTTCTTCCCATACTAAGCGCGAGCGCTATTGTTTGTACCAAAGCTGTACATTAGCCGGCATTCAGGAACTTCCTTCCTGCCGTTTGAATCATGCTTACATTTTTGAAAGCAGCGTGTAGACAGAGAATTTCGACCGAAGAAGAAAGTAACCCATATAGAGAGGTCTAAATCAATGTAGAAGGATTGTTACTGAAAAAATTCAGTCATAGGGTCAAAGTACTTATATTACGTATAACAGTACACTTGTTAAAAGGTTTTATGTTTGGAAACATTCTTTTAGCATTCTTATTGTCATTTTCAATTGTACTGCATCCTTTGCATCAAAGACTTTTATTTTCCAGGAATTAGTTTAAGAAACATCCATCTAGAAAGTACTCGTACATTCATAAGCCGTCCTCATATCAACAACCATCCAACCGTTATCACAGCCACACTATCATCATTTTTTCAGCCATCATCACATCAACACCCTGGTTTGAGTCTCATTATCATTGAGTTATTTCAATGCACAAATCATTCAATGCATAACCATTAATGCGACGACGAGCAGGACTGCCAAATCGGCATCAAGGAATCCCTTTGGTGCATCATTAACATTTTTAGCATGCGTCTTGCCTCGAAGGCCAGCTCCAAAGCCATCACCATTTCCGGACTCATTACATCACACAGTCGACTCCTCAGCTCGTATTTCCCTCATTTGCATTCGTGCTCTCTCTTCCTCGTTGCCCTCGAGCATAATGCTTCATCACCCTGCAACGCTCTGTATGTAGAGCAGACACGAGCCTTGTTTGCGAACAAATCTTGTTCTGGTTCTGTCGTCCTAGAAATACCTTTGTCAAGAGCGCAGACCGAATGCAGCATTTGCGGTGCGTTTGCGTAAATGGTACGGATTCAGTATATCCGTTCGCAAGTGAGAGCGTCGATTTAATTTATTTCGAAAATTCTCGTGGAATACTTTCCACCATGAACGTATTTTGAGTTTCGCTTACGAGGTTTGAATGAATTTTTTCGCGGTTGTGGTTTGAGCATGTAATGTGAGCCAAGTTATTACTGAAGCGGTCCGAATAATTAGGATCAGTATTTACTACTGAAAATGGTCTGCATGGCCTTTCAAATTGCTTGAAAGATTTCACATAAAATTATGTGCTCAGAACTTTTAAAAACATCTCTCTGCTCCCGATCCGATGAGCTTCAATACTTAGTTTGTCTGATCAGATGTCGAAGTTTGTCGCCAAAGTCAAAACATTCCTTGCTTTAAACAATAGTAAATGTACGTCTCATGGGGAAAGTGATGTTGACAAACGACTGAAACGTGCATGAGGAAAGTGATGTTGGCAAACGACGGGAACGTGCATGAGGAAAGTAATGTTGGGAAACGACGGTAACGGGCATGAAGAAAGTAATGTTGGGAAACAACGGGAACGTGGTTGAGGGAAATAAAGTTGGAAAATTACATGAATGTGAATGCCCGAAGTTTTTGAGGAGCAAGATAATTCTGGAAAGAGTTTTAAACGAAAGTCACATGAGTTTATACTGCAAGTATCATAGAAGTTATGAAGTGTACTTTTGCGATTGAGTATTATCACAAGTATCAATCGTCTCTGTATGCTTCTGGTGGAGTATTGTCACAAAGAATCATACTCGTAGGTGAGCATCGACGCCACAACATTCCTTACTTATGATCTAAGTGCATCTCAGAACTGAAATTACACTAAAATGCGCTGTAAATGAATGCCATTGCGATGAAACATTACAGTGAAGACACTGAGCTCTAAATCATAATAGGTGTTACATTTTCAAAAGGATCATCTTCACTGTTACAGCAGAGATGCAAATGATCTCTCATGTCAAATCGAAAGATTATAGCAGTAAAAAAGCTACAGTGCCCTGCAAAAACCGAACAACTACGCACAAACATTGGGCTGTTCAGATAGAAGTAACCGTGGTACAACATCTCGAAGGTTAACCCGCACTTTCACTCAGCTTGTTTTTATCGCCAACAACTTCGAGCTCAAAGAATTTTTCTTGATGTCGGAATTCATCACGACGAAAATCAGACCCAATATGCGTTTCCATCTTGGGTACCAACTCTACAATAGAAAACATATTGATTTCTCCTTCACTTTCCTCCACGTATCGTGATGGAATGTTTATTAGAGAAAAAAAGAAGCACTTGAATAAAAAAAGCTGTATTGTCTAATTTGGTCTAGTTTAAATGACTGTAGCTAGAAAAGAAAAACCTTTATGATTTTATGTATGACAGCACAAATATATTCTAATAAGCATAGGTAAAATTTTCAGGGCATTTTTAAAATCATAAAATGTTAACGACATTTGCCTAACATTAAATGGAGTTGAAAAAATACAAATGTTAATCACAGAAGCAAAATTATAATTCATTGAAAAAGTATCCAGCTTATTCATGGGTGCATTGAATTGATGAACGAGCGATAACATTATCGATTTATCACTACTTCGAATTGGGGATTTAAAAAATCAGTTGCGTTTCAACATCACGGTAGGTGGGATGAAAGGATACATAATTCAACACAATTGTCCACATTAAAGTAGCGTTGATGATAGGATGCGCTAGAAGTTGCTAAACTTATTCGGGCCCTCAAGTAGTTATGTTTAAAGGTGTACATTGAACTAGACTTAAGAAACAATCTACTGCTGTATCGCTTGTGGTGAATAAATTGTTTAAATTGTTAACAAATTGTCTAAATACCCAAGACTTGAGCACTCGGCTCAGTGCTTCTTTGGTGCAGGGGATAGGGGAAAATTGGAACTTACGCATTTTGATGTTGTTTTACTGAGGAAAGTTTTACTAAAACAAGATTTACATGGTGTTTTACTGAGGCACTCTTCATTCATCAGTTGAGAGTAGGCAAATAATACCAGCGCTGAGTTCTCAGAAACGTAACAATAGGACAAGGGCTTCAGTAGCGCTCCAATGTGTCTAAGTGAGGCTGAATATAAATCAATAACTCTCCCCACAGGTTGCCGCCCCTGTTTTTTATCATGATTAGCCATAGAAAACATTAAGGTACCTCAACATGTTCTATTTAACTGTTAATTATAAGAAAATACTGCTAACCGCATCCTTATTCAAACCTGTAAACTATTCCAAATAATGAGACTGGCTCACTGTGCACCTCCATATGTTCGAAACATTCGCTTTAAATGTCACAAAATCATGAACCCAACTGTGCAAGATATAGCCGTAAATTTGCTTAATAAATACTAAATGCTATTAAATACTATTCTATAGAAACCACAGGGAATCAATGCTCATAAATCTACGAGAAATAACACGGACTGTGGGACGGTATTTATTCGCTGCGGTCCGTCTCATCCGAGACAGATATTCTGGGCTCCGATATGAACAGACGGCCGCTTTAATCGGCCCGGATTTTCGCTAAATATCTGAAGTAGGAGTTAATTTTGGTCGTGACCACTCCACTGCAGCACCTCTCAGCCTCCACTCTTCAACTCTGAATAAGGGCTTCTGAGTGTCAGAAGCGCTCGCGAGGAATTCCAAAGCACCGCAAAGATGGGTAAATATATTTGTGGCATGCCAGGCTCATGTATGGTGTGTGTGAGAACTGAAATTTAACGGGGTTGGAAATGTCGATTTAGAACCCATTAATTACCTGAGAGGCATCCTTCTTTTTTGTAATCAATGAAAATCAAGATGAACAAATGAAGTTGGAATGTACGATTGTTCGATCAAATAAGGTAAGAATACAAATTCTTTGTTACCGATTGCATCCCGTTACCAGAACAAATTTTACAAATTAAATTGGACCAAATTTTCTGTTGGCATGCTCGTCAGAGCCATGGTGATTATCGGTCAAAATGCCTGAAAATATACTCATACAGCGCTCATACTCTATGTGTATGCATTGGTGTATCTTACACACAAATTTGAATAAAAACTTCCCTGAATACATAATACGTGATTGTCTCACAAGTGCTCATGAAACATGCATTCATCCCTGACGACGACAAGAAAATTCACTTGAAAGCTGGAGTGAACGCTAAAGTTGTTTTCACCGTATCCTACCAACAAATTTCCAATATATCTCAAAGTAATGCACAGTTCCATTCAATGGAGTTGAGCTCATCCAATTAACTTTGGATAGGTAACCATCTCTCCGTTCTCCCGCAAATTAAAAAAAGTGTAAGTAACGCTAATAACTCGAGGTAATTGAGTTAGCCTCCATTCTTTGTACCGCAGTCAAGTAACCTTCGTCTTCAATATATTTTCACAATATTTGAAAAAGGCTATCAACGCCTACCATTGAGAAGTGTTAAACACACACTCAGATTTTTATTGCGTTCAAGAAAATCTATTACGTTCAAAACCCCTGTAACGTTCAAGTACTCTGTTACGTTCAAAAATTCTGTAACGTTCAAAAGCCCTGTTACGCTTAAGGAACCCTGTTAGATTCGAAACAGCAGTCGGAAATCCTGTTGCGCTCAGAAACTTTATCCCCAGACGGATGTCAGGAGCAAAAAAATAGAACGGCGTCCAGAATGAATTTGAGTGAAATGTTTCTCGGTTCATATTGATTTTTCATGGGCTATAAACGTTTACTTCTTGAATACTTTATTGATCTTTCACGCTTATTTTCAACATTTTTTCTCTTTAATTTCACTCGAGAATAGTAAGCTAATATTTTCGAACATATTTTTGAACATAACGTATCATTTCAACGCTTATTTCAGTTTATATATGTACTTGCGTTAAAAGATTTGTTTGAAGCAAGTTATGTCACAATTTTCAAAGACGCTGGGATCAAAGCTTCCTTTCTCTTATTGAGAGATATTTATATAACAGCGACTCTTTGCGTATCCTATGATACCTAAATCATTGCTCTACGATAAAAACTCTTGAAAATAGATTTTGAAAAATGAAAATTTCCCCCTATTATCTCCATAATTCTGGCGAAAATGAGAAAAACATGTGTGATACGACCTCTTTTAATTTCCGAAAATACATACGCATGCCAAACTTCACAGATTTAAATCCCATATGAAAGACGTTACGGCTATTTCGTTGATTCATTCTGATTTCTGCATAGACTGTCCTTACCTGAGAAACCCTTCAACAAATGCGGTACAAACCTTCCTAATGGGGTAGAATGTTAAATCTTGAGATGTGTATCGCACGTCACTCAATCATAGACGCAAGAAAACACTGATGTTGTTACTGATATTTCTGGATTTCTTGTCTTAGTGTTCTCCAGGTAAATAACAAACTATCTCTTCATTAAAAAAATTAAAGCGAGACTATGGGGTTTTAGTACGAGATCTTTCGAAGTGATTTGTCCTCATTTGCATAAAAATACTGCGGACATTTATGTAAGTTTCATGTGGCACTGACTCGGTTAACCAAATCTCACTACACTGGTTGTAAATAAGCACGCACACTGAATATTGTTTTCGCAATAAAGTTCAAAAACAATTGCCTCATTTCACTGCCAAAGTTCTCCTCAATATATATCATTGTTTGGGGGCTTTAATGATTGAAACGTGTACCGTAGGTATGATAGTATCTTGATACATCACTGAGACGATGAACGACTTTGAAGCCGCGACTGATTGATGTCAAAAGGCCTTTCACCGCGACAATATTTTGCGTTAATGCTCTGATTGACAATTCTTATATTTCCTGAAAAAATAAAAGCGTTTTCTGATTATTTTGTAACTGACTGTGAGTCGCTTCACAGTTAAGTCGTTCTAAAGAGTGCAAAATGTTTATTAATAAACCCGATGGGTGTTGTGGCTGTATGTGTTACCACATCTCGTGGTAAAACCTTGCCGGTGCTAACGAGTTTTTACAGCCTGCCTTCCTTGGTGGTACGGTACAAGAAGCACCACATCAGCGGCTTTCCTTGGGTTGAAAATGGTGATCCTAGTTTGGGTATGACCTATTCCATTTACTAGAACGTGACTTATAAGTAACGTATCAAGGTTAGTCAGAAAGTTAAAGTTGGTGCAGAGGAGTAGAGTAAAAATATTGCTTCTCACCAAGCTCAGGTCACTGAACCGTTAAGTGTAAGGGAAACTATCCATCATCACTAACTCTCTGAAATTTTTTACATTTACTTTCGCTCCGAAAATTAGCAGATTCTTTTCAGCCTCTTTAAAATTCCTTGAAAACAATTTAAACTGTCATGAAAGATATTCCATTCACTCTGAAAAAACGATCGAAATCTACCAAAACCACTATTTTATGGTTCAAATAACAGCCGGAATTCATCTATTCGACTCAAACGTAACCAAAACCAATTAAACTGTCATGAAAGACATTACATTCACCATGAAAGAAACACCAAACTCCACCTAAACAATTATTTTATTGCTCTAATGACAGCCCGAATCCATCTCTTCGACTCAAACGTAACGTCTCCCCCGAGACAAAGGAGCACCGTGCGTGCGAGAATCCATTGAATGAGGCAGCAGAATACCTTACACTGAGAGTCTTCAGAATCTGATATGCCTCGACCGCGTGCTAAGTTAATAAATGGATTACTCCCCTAGCGAAAGCTCGTCTTACTCGGGAAGATGATGCTCGAGAATTTGAAAATTGTCTTTGGTAAAGAGATAAAACTTCGCCTAGCCTTCGTCACGGGTATTTTTGCAGCTCTGCAGACTACTCTGCCTGATTGCTGGAACCTCGGGATGCTGAAGGGCTGAATTTGCAATACTACAAATGGTTTCGCTTCGCTCTCACGTATAAAAATCCTTACTTGCCCCAATTTGTTCATTACTTATGTGAACACGTTAGAAAGCCTCTTTACATTTCGATGCGACTCACCGTGTTTTTGAGCTACAAATTTGCGTTCAAATTTTCCCCCGATACTTTCCATCGATTTAGGGCAGGAAACTTTTATTAATGCTCGCAGTTTTTTTTAACATTTGCTGTCTTCCTTTTTAAACACTGCCTTGAGTTTGTGATCATCGTGTTTGATTTCAATGGATGATTGAGTTCCAAATAGAAAACAACATTCAGTTGAGTCCAAATACATTAATTTACCATAATGTTCCTCCAGTTACCGCATAATTCACCACATACAGCATTTATTCCTTGCGTTTCCTCACACTGCCTTGAACTTCCTGGTCCAAAGCAGGTATCGTACAAGCAACTGAATATTTCGAAGTGTGAAGACTGACGCACGGCTGGGCAACTGCATCCTACATCAATAATTTGGATGCATGAAGCAATTTTACTTTAAATTCTATATTAAGATGTTCAAACTTAAGAGTACATTGGGAAAAGAAAGAAAATGTATTGAATTTTTTAATTGACTTCTGAAAATGATCATGTTAGTACTGCCTATTTAAATTTTTACCTGAGAAAAATTTCGACTCGGTTATTTGCACATGAGTTAGGATTTTTCCAATTTATCATTGAAAGAATATGAAAACTTAGGCTGCACTTTTAAAATTCATTTATTTATGTTCGCAACTTGAAAGCAAAAAGATGAGTTTTACAAGTTCACATTCACTAATGGCCTTATCATACAGAAAAATATATAAATTAGCAGAAATTTGATGGTAAAAATTGTCGGAAAGAGTTTGATTAATTAATTAAACCTGATTTGTGCCTATTTTACGTTGAAGAAATCAATGAACTTTCGAAAAGCCCTGAAAAACTTCCTAGTACTACCGAAGTGCGGACTTGAGAAGTCAGAAAGAACTTTCACTAACCTTCGTAAAAATTTTCAAACTTGAACAGAATTTGTAATCTACTTATGATAAGACGAACTGACTATTGAAACGTGGCCTGCCTTTCATAGAGTATTTGTGCGGAGTTAAAAACTAAATTGATTAAAAACTTTTCCAGCTGAACTTTCCATAATTCGCATAGAATTCAAATTAATTTAAGCAAGAAAAAAACATTTAAAAATTAATTTACTGTGTCATTGGCACATAAATTGAGTTTCACGCATTGGTGCTTAAAAAGCTACACCAATTGATTAGTTCAAGAGTCCTTAAATTTAAAATCAGCAGAGCTGGAGCACGGAATAAAATTGTCCTAGCACTACTATTTTAACAAGCTGGCTTAAGATCGCCCATGGCCCTTCTCCAGTTCTTAAAAAGGGCGATAATGTCATCCAGTCGAGCCGCTGAGATATGTTTCTTGACTTTAAGAGTTATGGCTCAAGTTTGCTCAATAAATTGCAAACTTAGCTTGTGTGTCGAAGTTTTCCAAGCTCTCTAGACCTCTTGACCTGAAGGATGCTTGGGCTATAAGTTAAGTCTGCGTGCACTACCTACTAACAGTTTTATCTAGCGTGATACTGCTGAACTTTCTTCCGCTCGGGAACTGTGCAAGGACTTGGATCATTTTGATGTTTCAGATCAGCCCCGAAGTATTCATTATTTAACCAAATTAAAGTTAAATTTCTTGATTTGTTTTAATCATGGAAAATTGCATTTCATTTTCAATTCAAGATTAATTGTGCTCAAAATGATTTTTGGTATCATTCATCTTAACCTACAAGTATGTGTTGTTCGTGTTTTTCGGTCCAGACAATGGTCTAAAAATTTAAGTTATACTTCTCCAGTGGTGAAGAAGATTGGATGGGTTTTAAGAAAGACATGTTCTTTCGTCCTTCAATAAAAATTTTTTTCAATTTTCTAACCCGTAGATAAGATACTACGAATAGATAATAGGACTAAATTTTCAGAAAATAATTACCCTTATCCTGAGTTTTTATTGGTATCTTACAGAGACTGTCAAATTCTAGTTTATTAGCCATGGGTTTTGCTTAAAGAAAGGATGAAAGGGTATTTTAAAACAGTAAACTTTCTACGAATAAAGTTATCATTAAGGCTCTAAACACAATTTTTATCCAAGGCTGGTATCAGTTTATTAAAATACCCGTTCAGTGCTTGTGATTTAAGGTGTGTTGTTGCGGTTACCCTACAATTACAACAACATGTGCACAAAATCAACACTATGAGCAAGAACTGCGTTTGGCTCACGGATCTCTCAAGTTATTTTCTGAGAGATCCAATGACTTCCAAGAAATTTGTTCTCGTCAAACGACACAGTATCTGTGTGGTCTACTCTACAATCCTTCAGAAGATTTCCCACATCATGAATATAAAATCCGAAAAAACAAAATCCGAAAAAACAAAATAAAAGAAAAACAAAATCATTAAATTTTGTTGACGAAACTCTCTTTGATCATATCATTTCTTAGAAAGTACAACTATATTAGTTTATTTGACACCCGTGTCAAAAAGAATCATTCGATCATGTCCCTCACCAAATTAACTATGTCATTATATCAACGTAAACGTCTCAACTTCGAGGCTGGTGGCAGCGTATGCCAAATATTTTATTGGTAATGATTCCTAAAAGAACGTTATTCAAAGCCTGAAAAAAGGAACACCTATAACCTATCATGTTAATATTAGTGCAATAGCATGAGTTGAAAAAATAGGCGTACATCAGACTGTATGATGTCGCAGCTGTGGAGTTGATTCAACCATAACAAGTACATGCAGCAGAATATTGCAGTGATGAGATCGCAATTTCATAAAAATGGAAAATCACAGAATCATAAAGAAAGGAAATCATATCATCAAGGAGAAGAAAGGACTGTATGAGGGGACCAAAGAGATAAACCAACATATTTCTCAGAGCTAAATATTGATTCACTTTTTTGGCATAGATTACGTTAAATAGTTCTGTATTTAAAAATGTTTTATACTTTGTGTTTTATTCAGACATGAAACTCAATGGAAGGCATCATATTTGTTATTTAAATTTTCGCGATAAAAATTTTGGTGGAATTTAACACAGAATACATTGTGTTACACTCGCCCTCTCAAACCAGAATTTAACTCAGAATTTTTTAGATTTCATTCGCCCTCTCAAACCAGTCGAGATTGTTCGCCGATGATGATTCTTTTGAATTTTAAAGTTTTCGAAAAAGTTCTTGTGATGCCATGCAAAATAGTCTTCAAGATATGTCATTTTCAAACACTGAACTTATTTCATCAGATATTTTTTTCCTCACTTTAGGCAATGCTCTCAGGTCGAGTAATTTTTCAGCCAATAAACAGTTTTCGGATTCGAGAGTTGGAGCTCA
>JACJUY010000638.1:2594-21172 GCA_014220935.1 Platorchestia sp. MABIK | reverse complement strand
ATTTAGTTCATTTAATCC
The DNA here is from genome assembly GCA_014220935.1 of Platorchestia sp. MABIK. Lineage (NCBI taxonomy): Eukaryota > Metazoa > Arthropoda > Malacostraca > Amphipoda > Talitridae > Platorchestia > Platorchestia sp. MABIK. Next base: position 21,154 of record JACJUY010000638.1, on the reverse strand, counting down.
AGTAGAACATCCTGTAGGTCAAAAAGGTGTTATTTTTTAGGATTGAAGTGTCGTCACTGCGGAGAGTGGTAAGCGTTTCTAGGAAACACTCAAAATTTTAAAGTGCGTCAGTAGGATAACTTGAAGCTCAACCTTACGCGTTCGATAAAAAATCTTTTGGTTCCGATGCGTAGGAATGTTTACTCTTGACGCTAAATAAATAAGTCATCAAAAAAGCCGTGATACTAAGTAATTGTCAGCTAAGTCAAGCATGTGTTTACAGTCAGATTAAGCTCGCTTTTTATGTTCATAAAGCACCACTGAGTGTCAACGGTAATGCATCTGCAATGCTTTGTTTTCATGGCAGATTTTTTATAAAGAGATATGTCATTTGCCAAGCGTGCGGCTGCTACGTAAACTACAACTGGACCAATAACTAGCCAAGCCTGCCGTCCTCAGTCTCTAACACTGTACTAGCTGTGTTCAAATTTGCTCCTATCCGCTCATACCAGGCAATGCTAAACTTGTTTGAGAGAGTGAACATAATTTTACGTTTCATACTCCGCTATTCTGCTAAACTTTTCCAAAGTTATTGAATTCTTATAGCAGGCAATAAGTTAGCTCAGTAGAACGTTTCCTGTGACGAAAAAATGTGTTTTAATCAGGGAATCGAATTGGTAATTACCATAGCGCTGAGTATATGTTTTTGAACTTTATACGAGAGGTTACCTGTACTAGTATCCGTAAACTTCACGTTTTCGAATTCCAGTGACCTAAACTGCAGCCAGGCTGTTCAGCAGCGAAGTCAATACATGCTCCTTAAATGGAAAAGCCGAGGCTCAAATTCCGAACTCTCGGAGCCAGTTACCGTGCTTGGTAAAGATGAAAGTTGGATGACAAATTAGGGCTGTAAAAGCTGTTTCGCGTGCTTTTGTTTCGTAGATGATGCATTAATGTTTATATTTCGTCAAGTTTACATTCGTCAAGTTACAATATTTGGGCTCAGAGAATATTACTCGATTGCTTCACATTGTTGTTTTCTTATCTAAATACCTGGTTGACTTAAAGACTAGGAATGCTCGTAACGTACAATACGACACGAACATTTACAAATACGTAGGTAATAAATGCTAGGAAATTCAGAACAATATATGAACAACCTACTGACAAAAAGTCTTAGAATCAACTGAGAATTTCAGCGAAATGTACTCTAAATATGGCCAGAAAAATTGACATACTGCAATATAAATAAAGGAAGATTGCACATGAAGAATACATGAATCTAATTCAACGAATGATGGAGTGGGAAGTATATTAACTTACGATCTAGAATCTCGAGACGAGTACCTCAAAGCTAATAATCACTCGAAGCCATTTTTAAGTGTAGAAATTGAATTCTGCTAAGGAAGGAAGCGTTCGTATTACTGACACTTTATAGTTAATTATTCGAGCAGTTTTGCTCCTCACAAAAAAATTAGTATCAGAACAAAATGCGCTACTTTCATAAGCTAATGTACAGACAAGCATTGCGTCACAAAAGTGATAAAAGCGAATAACTACTGGTCATTAAATGCTATACAAATAATGATAAGTTCATCTAAACATTCATTACGATGATTTCCAAATAAACACTAGAAGATTTTCAACGATATTGATATACGCTGAAGTTTTCACAAGGCAAGACCACTATAAACTGTTTTCCTTTTAATTTACATGGAATTTTAAATTCATTTCTGTGTTTTTTTAATACAATTAAGTGCAGTTCAGAAAATACTAGTCTCAACATCTGGGTTCTGGTACCAACGAAGCAGTTGCGCTTAGAAGATGATGCCGTGTACCACATTTAAAGAAATGGGTCAATTTTAAGTGCGTTACAAGCTCGCAATTTTACATTTTTTGATTTGAGACGAGAGTGCCTGAAATCGCTGTTATGTGCTTCAGTTTTCGCTCGAGGATTTGAATTGCTGCAAAATGGATTGTGCTATTAGTTTTTCTGTCAGGAAAGAATTACTCCGCTAGATTATTTTTCTTCTCTTACCTGAAACCTATTCTTAGAAGCAGAAATAAATGCACAGAAAAGTTACGGGCTACCAGCAGCCAAAATTATGGTAAAAATAAATGCAGAGATGAGTAACGGGGTTCCAGCAGCCAAAATAGTGGCAGAAATAAATGCACAGATAAGTTACGGGCTACCAATAGCCTAAATAGTGTCGCATGTGGCTGTTCAAGTTACCGGGTAATTACGATTCAAGTAACAAACACGAGTTATACGCATCAGTAAAATAAATCTAAATAACGAAGTAAAACAGCACACAATAACAAATAAAAGTAATTATACGAAAACAACATTTATTCTGTTGAAGTCATGTTCCTGGCCCTACCCTAGTATTTTTTCCTGTTTTTTAAAAGTAGCCGTACTATGAGAAGAGTATAGCATCATACGGACAAAAGGAAAGGCTCCTGAAGAAATTCTTCGACATTCGAGGCATGGCTTAGGAATACCAAAAGCTCTCGGCATCAACGCATTTAAAAATCTTGGCTGCGACTGCACTTTTTTAGAAATCTTTTTGAAAAACAAAACGGTCTCAAAGTTGAGAATTTCACTCGGTGTAAATTGTAAGCTTCCAGGGCCAGCATTGCCTAGTAGGTCTTTTTCTGACCGAAATAATAAATTTTGTTTTTGATAAAGAAGTTTGTGTAGAAATTTAGAATTTTGAATGTTTTTGCTCGGAGATGGCCAATCTTACTACCTGTACAGCAGATCTTACCAGCTTGTTCAACAAAAGACAACAGTCGCTGAAGCTGAGTAAGATTAAAAGATATTGCCCTGCCGCTTTCCTTGAAAAATCCGAAGAACTTCTCTATGTAAACATTTTTCATAAGATTTGACTTCAAAGCCACAAGTAAAACTTGGGAGAAAGTCTACCTCTTAAGGATGGAAATTTTATTACTTAAATCTACTGATTACTTAAAACTAGCAAGATATTTTCTGTAGAGCTACTGGAGACAGGTGCTTACTAAAGAATAAATAGATGTTTCGCAATACTACTGATGATGAGAGTGCTTTAATTGAGAAATTGAAGGAAGAGTGTTCAAGGTAAGCGTGTGTGAACGATATGGAATGTGAAAAATATCCATTGCAAGAGGACAAAGAGTGGGAGGTGCTAACCGTCAGACGAATCATTTTCCCCTGACAGGTGATAAATAGCAAGTCTACCTGGCATGTCAATGTGCCATATCTGTCGTACGTGCCAGCATGTCCGATCTACCTGACATGTCCACTACTCTATAACATCTGTACTCGAACTCAGTTGTCTTGAGAAAAAACTACGGGGATGGTTTGACATTCCATTCAACACGGTTTACCACAAAGTTCAGCATCAAAAAACTGAAATTTAACTCGAATTAAAATTCGAACAGATCATGCGAGCACGACAACCTTTTCTTAAACGTAGATGCACACGTCGTTACGAAACAAACGACCATGAACGAATCTCATTAACATTTGGGTGGTAATGTATTCAACTATGGATTAATAGCACACAACATGGAACAAAGGGTGATAGAACAAACATAGTTACCTTAAGTACCATAACATTACAAAAAACGTGCAATACCATAACATTTCTTCCAAATAGAATTGTGAAAGATTCTTGAAGAGACTCAAGATGATGAGATAGCTCGTACGTTTTTTATGCGAACGTGACGAGACAGTTATACGTTCTATAAATCACAACACAAACCGCAATCCACACGATACATTACACAGTAATGCACTGCAGAACCTCCAGCGCAAAGAAGACTAGTTTTCTTCCAATGCTTACTTCGTAACCTAAGCCCCCTGCTGGCCAAGAATATCCTTCGGCATCGTAAAAGCTCGGTTCTTGTTCACTCCATACAGATGACGTTATTCCTTCCAGGTCATTTGTTTTCAGAGTATTAAGGATTCCGAGAAATCTATTTGATTCTTAGATATGGCTTTCCCAAAATATTGCACTTTTGGTGTGCAAAATTTATCGCTTTAGTTACTAACGCTAGTAAACGCAACAAAGACAGTTAACAGGAACACGCCTCAAGCATTTTTAGTAAGCAACAAGGTATGGGGTGAGATTAAAACAATACGCAGACATTGGCATGAAGATGTGGGCCAAAGAAGCGACGTTATTTTCATTTTTCAGAACGAACCTTAACAGTTCCTAAACAAAACTCTCCACGACTAGATTAATGCAACTTTAGTATCAATAAATCCAGAGATGTAAATGCAGATTTTCTACCAACGCCGTACAAATGCAAGAGAAGTGCTTGATATTGATTATAACTCAGAAACAATTAACTTCTCACGAAATTAATTATAAAAGTCATTTAATGCTTCAGCCCTAACAAGTAATAAATATTCTTATAACAAAAACACGGCCACCATAAAATCCGCATAAAATATTTTATTTTAGTAACCTGATAAATATAATTACAACAAATTAAACAAAACCATCACTAATTCATCAGATCATCAATCGTCGACGTTCTCATAATGTATACAGCTAGTAAACTAATGAATGCTTTGATACTGGAAAGCATATCCTATTTCAATATTTGATTAATACTGAACACAGGTAGAGGGAGACATGAAACAGTGAACACCTGGGAGACTTAACATCTATTGTCCACCACAGCTGTTGAAAACAGCAAAGTCTCCTACTTCTTCGAAAATTTTCGTTTCCGATGAGTTTATCTTCGATCGATAAAAATTAAACAAAAGTCTTCGTAATATGAAGAGAATCTTTCGGAGCGGCAGTAAAACTGCTCAAAACACAGATTCGGAATAACGCCATTTTAACGGCGGTGACTCATCACGCAACGATAGAATTCAAAAGTAAACGAGGAGCAATCCAGTAGTAACTGCGGAACTGTCTGCCTCTATTTCACAAGCGTGTCATAGAGCAGATAAAATTCTCTCTTTTACGAGCACAGTTACCTCACTCCCAACGTTCATTCAGATGAAATGATGTGCCCCGTCAGAGATGAAAGAAAAACACACGGCACGTGAACTCGCCGAAATATCATGCTTTGGCCCTTGCCATGTACTCTACAGTCTTTGTATTTTGGCCTCTCACATCTGCATCTTACGTACAACCTCCATAAATAAAAATTCAGACACAATAAAAAGTTTGTGAGGTAACACATAACGCATTTAGATTAAAGATTACAGAAAACATTAATCTGTTGGAGATCTGTTTAACACTCCACCAATTTGCAATGAATGAGAAGTTTCAGATTAATTTTTCATTAAATGTTAAAATAACCTCAAAGTAAAGATGTTGAATAGGAATCTAACTTGATTCCTTTCAAATAAAAATTCTTGTCCTTGATTGTTCTGCACCTAAATGTTACACTTTAAAATCCCGTTTGTAAGTGCACACGACGCTGGCTTACTGAAGAGGCGTCACGAAAAAAAAAATTATTTAATCTAACTCATCAAATTGTCATCCTAGAACAAAACTCTGTAAAGAACGCTCCATCATAGTAATGTTTCCCGCGTACCTGCGCTTGAGTAACAAGGATCACCATGACCTCTAAAGAACTCATGTGAAAAAGTAATTCATGCCAAGTTTTTCCCTCAAGAAACAAAAGAACAGTATCAAAACAAATGAAGATGATTCACAACAGGGAAAGCATATCCGTTCTCTTGTTCTCAAACCTAAATTTGGTAATATCCATTCTCACTAGATTGATCTCATGAACGAATAATTCAGCTGAATTGAAGATTTGAACACTGCACTGACGTGAATAAATTGAGTAGTCGAGGTATTGCAGCGTTCCCGTATAAGTCACAAGAAATACAAGCATGGAGATAAAACAGCAGACGATAATTATATCAAGATAAAGCATAGAAACATTTCGCCAGCTTGAAAGAAATGATGATCATCCAAACCCGTGCACCAAATTCGTAGATGCAGCAAGCAGCGTCTCCAGTCAGGGCAGTTCACCTGGTGCCGTCGATGATCAACAGGTCCTTAGAATCTAGTCCAAACAAATTCGTTGTAGTGATTCCAGCGCTCTTCCTCGTTGTCCATTCCAGGTTTCTTGTCGGTCAGAGTCCCAGAAGTTCCCGAAGCACAGGAACCACAGCAGCGGTAGCCAGCCTGGGTGAGCATGTCGAAGGCTTGCTCCAGAAAGAAATGCTTCAAGAAGAACCGAGCCGAGTAACGGTCGACCTGACCCCGATCTGGATCCCTGGACTCGTTCAGCGTGTCGCCAAATACCTCGCGACACAAGCTCACGCGACCACACACCAAGATCCGCGTCAGCTTACGGAACTTCACGTCAGCCAGGCCCTCCCTTCCGAAGGCAAACGAACCTCTGTAGCCGACAACAATGCAGCCCGACCGCTCGTCTGAACCCACTGAAGGGTCCAGGGGTACGACGACTTTTCGAGCGTCGAGGGCATCCAGCATGTCAGCAAGTTCAAAGAACACTGCCTCGTTTCTAAGCCTCTCTTTCTCACTGAAATTTTCAGGAAGCACCAGCTTCTGGTTTCTCAAGAAGTCGAGAATGTAACGAAACAGCACTCCGTCGCGGTCGATGAAAAATTTACCTTTTGAGTCGCGCAAAACGGGGCTCTTAGACTTTCCCGTGAACATTTTACCAAGAAGGCAATCACAATTTCGAGTGAGGGTAGAAAGTGAAGTGGTGTAGAAGACACCCCCCACGTTGAGCTCTACAATAGAGGGAAACATTTGGGTTATGAGGTTATTAGCACCTCCACCTTCATCACCTCGGTTGTCTCCGCCAGCAGCAGCAGAAGTGCCACCATTGGTAGCCATGGTCGGAACGACGCACTACCTCTCCTTGCAACGCCCCACTCAACACTGAGCAGAGCAGCTCCAGCTAATGCTGGACCAAAGCATTGCCCTCAGTAGTCGATAGAAGCTCTCACAGAGGGGAGAGTCCGCGAGAAGATGACTGCCTCTCACTTCACGCCTCAGTCGGTGGCTTTTCACTCAGTCTCCAAGAGCAGATTGAGTACTTACCGGTCAACTTTGTGTGACTTGACACGTTCGCTGCTTGCCGGCCCATCTGTGGTTGGTGAGGTGATTTTCGTAATGTGGTAATAAACTAACATTTTATCTTTTACAATATGACTGGTCCACTGGTGGGCATAGACTGAATTTTTACCAGTACTTTGTCAAAACGAAAGAAGATACGTTTCACTTACAGCTAATCAATTCTAGTTTTGAATACTAAATTTTACTCTATTCAAGTTGACCATTGACCTCCAGTTTAACCCGCAGCTGTTAACATGTAAAATCTTTGTTCTTTCAAACATGAAAACTTAAAGCATCAGGCAAAACTATAGCTGATTGACTATTATTTTCATAAAATTTTCAACTTTGGACTTCAAGGTTTCTATTGTACAGTGGGACAAAGGATCTGCAACTTCAATTTATATGAGCCACGCTAGTTTTCAAATTTCTGCTCGTGAGCTAAAACTCTGGGACATGTACATTTTCATCACATGTCTTAAATATTCTGAGCAGCAAATATTGAACAGTTCCCTCAGATAACTTTGGCGTCACATGCTCATACCAGCACGTGAGACTCACAACTCACACCACAACCAATGAAAACTAAACCAATAGCAGATGAACTTTTACAGCACAAAATATGAATCACGTGACAAACTTAATAGATACACTTCCTTGTTTTATGAACTATTCGATATTTGTCCCTTTTACGATGTTTCTGCATGAAGAATTTTATGAAGACTGGTCAAAGTTCGTAGCTACTCGCACGCCCACGGTAAAAAAAATCCGACTTGCGCGTCGCTCTCTGCGTTTTCCCTCAACGGAGCCTCGCGTAATTCGGACCTCAGGCTGTCCTAGGAGATAAGGGGAACGGTCGCTAGTATTTACATACAAATGATGGAGTATCTGACTGAGTCACTGAGTCGTGAGTTTTCGTTCAAATAGAGACTGAGCGTTTTTAGTGTGAATTACATGAGTCTTCTGTGTATTGAGTTATTGATTTCTTTTACAACACGGGCTGCGTAATTTTTTCAGGTGAAAAAAATGAGGATTGACTGAAGAGAAAAAAAGTTTCCCTTTAAAAATTCCAACAAAACAAGAGGCAATGCTCCAACAAAGCACTAACAGGATCGTAATCACCTTATTGGTCTTCGCAAAAGTTGTTTGCTATGGCCAGGAGAGGCAATCGAATTCAAGACTCCAATGCAGTTCACGTGGCTGATGTCCGTTGGTTTCCAAAATTCCTTCTCAGTGAAGGAAACCAATGAAAATTATTTACATCAGTCGGTAAATTGCTTGCATAAAAAGGGTAATAGCGCATGTTATACAAGGTAATTTTACATTTTCTTTTACTAGTGTACACGGGCCGTCAGAAATGACGGGATTCAATATTTTCTTGAATAAAATTTCCAGATGTGGATGATAAACAAATAAATCAATCCTAACAATCCCCGCGATTAAAATATTCTTGTACATGAGCACTGTAGAAACTTGTATCACATACGCGGTCATTAAGCATCCTTATGAGCGGGACAGAGAGACGAAAGAAGCGGACACTTAACAAATGAATAAACACGCCAAGGGAATCATTAGGTAAGATCATTTCTTTCAGCAGATTGTGTATTACTCTGAGAGCACTGCCTGATAGCATAGAAGCCTGATCAATGATGATTAGGCCGCCGTCACACGGGGACCAAATGGTGACGTTTCGTCATAATCATCTAGTCAGCGGCACTACTCGGTCTGTAAACGCTACGAAAACGTCAGATTTCAGCCTAAGTTTCTGACCAGTTTGGTCAAACTAAGGCTGAAATCTGATTGTTTCGTGGCCCTGGACTGACCGAGGGGTGCCGCTGACTGTAGATGATTATGACGAAACGTTACCATTTGGTCTCCGTGTGACGGCGGCCTTAGAGACGCTCTCTTTGTTTTCCCAGAGTCCTATGAGGGAATTCTCATGCTTCTTGTTGAGGCTTCCAGCAATGGGATAGGAAGCTTAAACCGTCTACAAGCAGTTCGTCCTTTTTTTAGTAAATCAGCAGCGATTCCTGTTGTAGTATAAGTTAATTAAAACATATTTGTTATTATTAAATTATTTAATTTCAAAATATTATCAATTTGATCTTATCTTATTTTATTTCATTTTGATTTCGAATTTCTATTTTTTTCCTTTGTTTTTCATTAAATTTTCTCATTTTATTTTTAATTTATTTTTTTAACTCCATATGTTAAACCCATCTGTATTTGTGGTGCAGCTTGGGAACATCAAAAAAGCAGACACCAAATAAATAAATAAACACCCCATAAGGGTATTATTAAGTAAAATTACCCCTACAACACTATGTTATTCGCAAATTATAATTTCCTTCCTCCCTTCATTCAAGGCATTTCTAGAAACTGCTCAATTTTATCCCCACGTGAAAATTTTGTTAAACACTTCTTATTTTCACCATACTCTTTGTGATGAATTTTCCTGTCATAATTTATTCAAAAGATTTTAAATCGCTCTCAAAATAACATCACACACACGCACCTCTCTGCTGTTGTTAGAAACAAATCGTAAAGCATCTGTTCGTAAACGATGCTTCAAATGCCGTTTTTTAAGCCCGGCAAGATTATTTTGATGTTCGAATGGATGAAAATGGTGAGTGTATTATCAAACAAACTTCCACTTCTCAACACAAAATTACTTTCATATTATGCGTTATAGTTACAAAGATTTGCTCATGAGTATTTCTAGTCGGCAAAATCGATAAACTGAAAGACGATAACTGAACATTTCTGATACATTGCAGCCGGAAACTTTTGCCATAGGTTTCTGCTCAGCCAAAGCTATCATCAAACGGAAGTGAACTAAATATTTTGTCCAGGCCCTGGCCAGGCTTCTGTTGCTGCTTTTGGGCGTGGAGGAGGAGCAATTTATGTTGTAATTGAATTAATTTAAGTTGTTAATGCCGTCAATAGTAATTTATGTGGTCGTAGCAGTATGGATACCAGCGTAAGTTTTGCTAAGTTGGCCTCATATCTCTAGCTAACTGTGCATGAATTCAGAAGTTCATAAATTCTATGAGGGTAACATTCTAAATGGAGATAGCTTTGTTTGAGAAGTGAGTCGAATTCAGAAGACCTTCAATGTCATGTCCATTTACCTTGTCAAATAAACTTTCACAGGACTTACAACCAATTTTTCAGTTATATTTTTTTGATAAAAACAAAATTTTCTTTGTCATGACCTTGAAGTTTCATTAACGTACTCTCAAAGCTATGCCGGAAATAATTATTTGCAAAATTAATTCAATGCAAACAGTTTTCCCGAGACTTTTCACTCATAAGTTGAAGGAAATACTAAAGGATTGATGTTTTATCAAAGCAAATCCCTTCATTTCTTCTAAGTTATTTTTTAATTATCATTTGTGAGAGGCCGGAGAAATAAATTGAAGGTCTTTGATCAGCATCACGAACTAATTCCCTAAAAAAGGTTCTTGCGTTTGCTTCGGATTGAGTGCTCTACTCAATCGTGCTTCAAACTGAAGGACATATACGTGAAGCGATGTTCATTTTTGTTGCTTGCAAGTATACGTTTGACAGCAGCCACCAGTGGTACATTGGCAGCACTAATCTTCAGTCATTTATGAACCGTTTTTAGCCCCAAGGCTTTCTTTTGCTAAGCCAAAATTTATCAAGCACCCCTAATTCCTCCATCTGTGAACATAGTCTTAACAAGGAACGTGGGAAAATTCTATTTTATTTTACAGAATTCACTTCCGTTATTCTTGATTCGTAGATCAGCAGTACAAACAACTGTATAAGGTGACCTCCTGTGAGCGGCGTTGTTTCATTGTCTCATAGAAATACAGGGTTTGACAGTCAGTCCTGCATTTTTGAGACTGCCCTAAAATGCATGATTGGCTGCTGCACCCTGCACCTGTCATTCACGTCGTTCTGTGGTCGGGTGATGGTCAGAGTTCATGGCAGCGCGGACAAATAAATTCAAAGGTGAGTTGAATGTTAGGAAGGGCGCTGCTTAAGCTGCTGTGTTAAATTGTGTTGTTTTTCGTTCATGTTCAGTGTTTCCAGTTTGTAAGATTAGTCAACAAACGCAAGATTGTGCTATGTATTTGAGACTTTTTATGTCGTTCATTAAAATGTGTCATTTCCGCAATTGATTTTACGTGAGCTTAATTAGCTCATTTATTTTTTCTAGAATTCTTTTATTTAATTCTTCAATCGAGATGGACGGCTGCAATAAACCTTGCTTCGTAGGATTTTTTAATGTTCTCTATTTTTCCAAGCCCTTCTTACTCCATACTGCGCATCAATCTACGAAGAGAAGAAGGATATTTTTCCAAGATTCTCAATGAATGATTTAATTTTGTTATTCCTGATCCAGCCCACAACGCACTTAACCTTCTAATTTTAGAATTCATGTGTTCTTTTAAAAGAATGGGATTTAGCTTTGAAATTATTTATTATTTTATGCCGGTCTCCCAATTCATTTCTCTTTTATTTCCCGTGTTTTAGTAAAATTTGTCACATCAAATGCTGGTTTTGTGCTAATGTTTGCACAAAATATTTCTCATCATTTAAACAATGAAGATGTATGTGAAGTCCAAAGCATTTGATTTTAGCAGAAACTTTACAGTAACATTGGTTCTTTTTATTTCCGAACTACTAATTTTCAACAATCAACCAGAGTCATACATATAGTAAGTACAAAAATTCGTTTCTGACTCTTTTTTTTATTATCTTCTACTGGTGTAAAACAAGTTAACTCCTAGTGTTCAAAATGAAGCGCAATATTAAATTGATTTTCGCAGGTAAAACGATGCATCCCGAACTATGACCGATAAACTGTACAACCCAGCGTATGTCTCGTCTCCGCTATCCTGCAACGCTGCTGTGATCGCATCTGATCATGGCGCCTGACTTCATCACGTCTGGTATCTACCCATCAAGCCCTCGGAATGTACATTAATATCCAATAGATAGGCTGTCGTGCTTTGATATATCTCCACGATGTATACATTTCGCGGCGTCGTGACTAATTGCGAAGTGCCGTGTTTAAACTAACTTGAAAACCATATTCTCCATTTCCGGACACATTTCATCGATAGCCAGTAGGCATTTCTCACCCTAACTGGGAATTTATACCACTGTTTAACGGATAATTTTTGGGAATAGAGATTCACGATGTACCCTTAATTCTTGAATATCTCTTCGATAGCATGAAATATGGACTTTGGCGAATAAGAGTGCTCAGAAATTGCGTATTGCGAATAGCGAATCATTTTTTCATTACTGCCACCTTTGAGCACGATAGGAAGCCAAATTTTTGTGCGGTTGAAAATTGCCAAATGACGGCCAGATCGACGATTTCAGACTCGGAATAAAGACTGCAAAGCTGTAATGGGGTTCTCAGTTATTAAGCTCCCTGGACAAAAAAATCGTCACCTATCGTTTTTCGATCACTACTTAAATTACATACGTTCATCAATCGGAATTCAAAGCTGTGACCGAAGTTATGGTTTTATGCAAGTGCTGCACAGACAAGTTTTCATTCAAAGCTAGAAGGTAGAGTCTTGTTTCTGAGCTGCTCTACAATAAATTTAGGAAAGCAAAACGTCACAGAATGGCAAAAAGAGATAATTGTATTGAGTCAGAGTAAAGAGCACTCAGTAAAAGAAGGAGCGATCTTCACTGGCGTTTCATGTTGCACTGTTATGTAAGTCAACAAATAATAGAATCAATCCAGTACACACGGAAATTCAAGGTAAAACTGAGGTCAAAAGAAAATTATAATCGATAGAGACCGCAGCTTTGTATTCCGAATCGTTGACCGAAAGCGGTTTGCATCGACGATCGAACTACTAGGAGACGCTAGTGCATGGTAGCCAGTTTCGAGCTGTTTCTGAACAGAATTTTCATAAAGAACTTCATGCAATAGGTAAATACAACAGATTAGCCAGTAAATGGCCTGTGTTAACTCCTTCTCACACGACCACTCGCTAAGCCTGAACACGTGCATATTAAACAGTCTAAAGACATGGAAAAGTGGCATGAGGTCAAGTAAACCCCGGTTTTGCCTTGATAGAAATGATGTTTGTAACCGTGTTCATCGAAAACTTCAGGAAACTTTCCACGACGCCTGCGTTTAAAAAGTTGTACAAGACGGAAACGGGGCTGTTATATTCTGGGGCTACTTCAATTTTTCAGAAGTGGGTCTTTTAGTTGAGAAATCCTTCAAACTGAATCAGCATGGTTGGATAACAAAGTTTCGTCAATTGCTCATCATCTGAATTAAGAAAGACGTGCCTATTTTTCAGCATGACAACCGCCTGGTGCGTTTTGTCATAACTGTCACTAATTGGCATGATGGTCCATCAGGATATGTCAGGCATTTAGATTGGCTAGCTAAGTTCCCAGACATGCGCCCAACATAAAAATTGTGGGACCACCTACAGCGACACGTTAGACGCCGAGAAAATCGTTCGTGTAGTGCGGCCTCAATGTGAGATTAGTTGATGAAAGGTTGAGCATTGCCCAGATGGGCATTAGGACACTCGTAGACTCAATGTCACTCAGAATTGCCACCATTATTCTTGCTCTATTAGTTGCTACATAATATTAGTAGAATGTGACTAATTTTTTTATCTAAGTAACTTAGAAATCTTTTTGGTATATTTATGATATTTTTGTGATACCAGAGCTGTCGCTTGTATTTGCAAGAGGTGTTTTCTTGAAAAATAATAGCACAAACATTTGATCTTCACTACGAAAATTGGCCACCAGTGCAAGATGCAATACGTCCACACAATACACTAAATGAACAGAGAGTTAATTTGCTGTCGTGCATTTCAAAACATCAAAATAAAAACTAAACAAATCCTGCGGACTCTGGAACCAGGTAGTATTTCATTAACATAGAAAATCGTAAAATTAATTTGCAGTACGTTCTTGAATTGTGCCACAAAAATTGCATTTTTTATGGTAGTATTATTAACAGTGTAAGGATTCCACAAATCAGCTTTCGTCCTAAGTTAAAAATTTTCGTAAGAATCTACCGCCATGTAAAATTCATTTTGGAAAGTTTCCCCAGCATCTAGCGTACTGTATATTATGACCTTTTCGAGTCACTTCCCAAGTTATGAGACGCTTTACAAGATTCTCTTCCAAGCTGTGCCATCAGTTTGAACAACATCGCTCATGGTTAAGTAATTGAATCCACCACATCCTTCCCCTCAAAGAAACTGAGTCCCAAATCAAGAAAACAGAACTTCTTCAAAAGGGCCATTTGCCTGCGGCCTGATGAATATCAAAAAATTGTGTTGTAAGAAGCCTCTGCGCTTCCGACCGTCTGATCGACTTGAGGGAACAAGACGAGCACACGGTATACTGTGTACATATACTGTAGGACTGATTCCCCAATAAAGAAAACAGAATTTCTTCAAAAGAGCCGTTTGCTGGCCGCCAGATGATATCCAAAAGATTGTGTAGTAAAAAGCCTCTACGCGTCAGACCGTTTGATCGACCAGACGAGCAACATGGTATATTGTGGAACACTTCCGATGGTCTGTCATTTTCAATCATAGCTGAGGTGATGCTCTGCAGGCGCTTCTAAGCACGCTGAAATGTTTTCTTCGGTGTATAACTTTTCTAGCCTTTGGGACCAGGGACTTGAGAAATGATGTAATGGTCTATCGAGTAGTCTCTCTCACGCTCGAAGAATTCCGAAATTATTTAGTCTTCCTCAGAAGAGAAAATCATTTGATCTTCATTCGGTCTTTGCTGTACTACGTCAAAAGATGCCGCCACAAGCAATCCCTCACACGGGGCTGTTAATGACGTTGCAATAAACAGAATAATTTAATATGGTTCCGTGGAGAAACCTCCCATCAATGACTAGGCCTCATGTTATTTTTAAATATTCTCGTGTTTTAAATATTCTCATCTTCAAAAATGATGACACTCTCTAAAAGTAACGATGGTTGATGTAAATTAATCTAATGTAATTAAATAATGTAAGACCCCCCAGAATTATTTATTGTTCTTTTTATTCAACGATGCTTCATCGAAGTGAGCTACTTTTTTTTTTATTTATGTATCAGGGAGTCTATTTGGGGATCCCTCCATTACGACTTGAAGCTTCTGTAGTATGTTTCTTTGAAGACGCTTCCAGTTTGTGATAGAGAAAGCCTAATTTTTATAAATACTTCGTGATTCTAATGAAAACTTTTCTGTAATTTATGAATTCAAACGTTCACAAATTAAGCGAGGGAAATATTCAGCCGAGTCTGAGGCTGTTTCATTTCTTTACTATGACTGTTGTAGTTTTAACACGTGTTTTGTGTTTTTTTTTTAAATTACTGACTCAAGCCATGTATGAAACTGAAAGCTTTTGTGTATTCGAAGTTCAGATCTGCGTATGGTTGAAGTTGAATCAATCTAAAACTAATATTTTTATCTCTAAAATGTCTCACTGATCTATTTCATTAACGACCCACGGCAAATATTATACGACTGAATGACCTTAATGCACTGCAGAAAAACTATCATTGCGATGCTTTGAAATCGCACAGATGTTGAAACGTCACCAATCGAATATCTCTATTTGAAAGTTGAATGATTGACAGATAGATTGCGTCTGATCAACTTTAAAGTAATGGTCAGTTTCAGATCATCGTACCTGTTTTGTAGGTCGTTTCACGAAAATTCCGTTAAACGAGCTATGTTAAGCAAGCTATTGTCTTCTGGGATATTAGGTTGGGTTAGGTTAAGTTAGGTTAGGTTAGGTTAGATTGGGTTAGGTTAGGTTAGGTTGGGTTAGGTTAAGTTAGGCTAGGTTAGGTTCGGTTAGGTTAGGCACTTCTTAACACAAAATTCAGGCAGCGTACGCTGGATTTGGTTTTGTGAGCTTCACTGGCTACGTAGCGCAACGAATACATGACATATACTGTATTTATTCGGTATGTTTTCAAGACTCTTTGAAAATTTTAAATCTCTAACGCTTTGTTTATGTTTGACAGGGCATGTACTGCATATTTATGTTTGGTGAACTGAGTAGGGTTAAGTTTAGTAAACTATGCAGGTTCATATTTGGTAGGTTGTGCAGGTTCATGTTTGGGAGGGTAAACAGGCTGATGTTTGGTAGGGTGTGTCGGTTTGCGGCGGAGTATGTAGGACCGTCTTCTGTGAACTATGTGATTGGGAAACATCATAACTTGAAGGTTGGTACGTACTTTACTAAATTGGCATTAACGATGCATACTTTTTCATATAATATGTATGAGCAAATTCTGCGAGAACGCTTACACATTTCGTACAAGCATGAAATAGCCGTGTACTTTACTTAGCAGATTATGCTACAATCCAAATCAATTTGGGTGCGTCTACATGTTGCACCTGAGCTAAATTGAAAATTTTCTGACCTCCATTGTTCAGGTAAAGTTAATTAAGCCAACATTCTGGCTCTGTGCTGATAAGTTATAAAACATTGCATTCCCCAGGCTGCGAGAACTTGTTATCTGTGCTACAGTACAGGCCGAGATTGAAATAAGATGTTAGGACCGATACAAATTACAAGTTTGCAAATAATATATTTCTACAGCATTGACTTTATGATGAAAATCAGAAGAGGTGAGACAATATTTTACCCCATCATGATATAGAGACATTACTAAGATGATGCAAACTCATGCTGATTTGTATGCAAGAAAACAGTTTGAATGACGCTCGCAATGTTAAGAAACTATGTTGGTCAATTGTGGTGTTGCCCTAATTTTGTTGGCATGCGTTTAGTCAGGCTTTACGTTGCATATTAGATGTACCTATGTTCGTACGCTATTATAGGGGCTTGGAAAGGCTTCTTGGAATGGTGTAGATTGCGCAGTTGGAGTAACTTATGAGGACAGGTTAGATGGAACTCCAGCTGATGTAGGAGTGTAGACTTGAAGCGGGGTACAGGCGAGATGTGGGCACGTGAAGGTACAGGTACAGGCAAGATGTGGGCACGTGAAGGTACGGGTACAGGCGAGATGTGGGTACGTGAAGGTACGGGTACAGGCGAGATGTGGGTACGTGAAGGCACTGGTACAGGCGACATGTGGGCACGTGAAGGTACGGGTACAGGCGAGATGTGGGAACGTGAAGGTACAGGTTCAGGCGAGATGTGGGCACGTGAAGGTACGGGTTCAGGCGACGTGAGGGTACAGGTGACATGAGGTTAGTGGCGACATGAGAGTACTGGTGACATGAGGGTACAGGTGACATGAGGGTACAGGCAACATGAGGATACAGGCGACATGAGGGTACAGGTGACATGAGGGTACAGGTGACATGAGGGTACAGGTGACATGAGGGTACTAACGACATGAGGGTACAGGCAACATGAGAGTAAAGGTGACATGAGGGTACAGGCGACATGAGAGTACTGGTGACATGAGGGTACAGGTGACATGAGGGTACGGGCGACATGAGGGTACTGGCAAGATGAGAGTACTAGGATATGAAGGGAAAAGTACTGCTGCACACACAATACATGTACGAAAAAAATTAGGCATTCCCTTCGTATATACAAGTAAAAAAGAATTTAGTTAGCGTAGGAGGTAAAAAGCCTCTGATAATTAAATTGTGTCTTGTTAATTACTATGCATGATGATGTTGGATTTATCACTAAGCTTTATGATGTTTAGTTAATGATAAAACATGATCTTATTAGGTTTATCGATAAACTGGATGGTGTTAAATTTATTATTAGGCTGTTTGAATTTAGGTTTATGATTAGGCTTGACGGTATTTAGTTCATTAATAAACTTTGGGATGAGACATTTATTATTTAACTTTATCATATTTGGTTTTGAACGCTTGATATCGTTAGATTACTCGAGCTTTGGTAGAAACGAGTGATACATCACTCCAGCAAGTCCTGTATTACTCCAGCAAGTCCTGTATTACTCCAGCTAGTCCTGTATTACTCCAGCAAGTCCGGTATCACTCCAGCAAGTCCTGTATTACTCCAGCAAGTCCTGTATTACTCCAGCTAGTCCTGCATCACTTCAGCAAGTCCTGTATCACTCCAGCAAGTCCTGTATTACTCCAGCTAGTCCTGCATCACTCCAGCAAGTCCTGTATCACTCCAGCAAGTCCTGTATTACTCCAGCTAGTCCTGCATCACTCCAGCAAGTCCTGTATCACTCCAGCAAGTCCTGTATTACTCCAGCTAGTCCTGCATCACTCCAGAAAGTCCTGTATTACTCCAGCTAGTCCTGCATCACTCCAGCAAGTCCTATATCACTCCAGCAAGTCCTGTATTACTCCAGCAAGTCCTGCTTCAATCCAGCAAGTCCTGTATCAGTCCAGCAAGTCCTGTATTACTCCAGCTAGTCCTGCATCACTCCAGCAAGTCCTGTATCACTCCAGCAAGCCCTGTATTACTCCAGCTAGACCTGTATTGCTCTAGCAAGTTCTTTATCACACCAGCAAGTCCTGCATCACACCAGCAAGTCCTGCATCACTCCAGCAAGTCCTGCATCACACCAGCAAGTCCTGCATTACTCCAGCAAG
>JACJUY010000637.1:195603-205998 GCA_014220935.1 Platorchestia sp. MABIK | reverse complement strand
TATAGTGTTAGTTATAAGGTATTTGAAAAACCAATGCTCAAGATCATATGTATCAGGCTTGATTGGAAATAAAGCATCCAAAGATGCCGATGTTTTTTTTTAAGTGTTACAAGAAGGAACAGATTGAGAAATTTAATACTCTCGCTGCATATTGGCACATTTTCCGAATTAATTACCGATTTCTCACCAGAATTATCTCAAACTGGCCACACTTCCTGCAAAAGCAACGGCGCATAGAGACGTAAGAAGCGACTCACTGTGAAATCAAAGAGCAAAATAGCCAAGAGGTCTCGATGGAATGGCTACTGGGTCCCACAAATGTTAGGGTCTCTGCACCAAGAACTTTCTATTGCAGAAACAGCAACAGAAAACTCACCTTAACTCTCGTCTCATACCAAGGTGAACTGGTGTAAACGGGAGGAACACATGCAGTTAAACAAAACCAAAGTAAATTTAAAAGCACTTACATTTCTTATCTTGAACGCCCATTTTGCAGTTGTCTGAAATAAAGAAAATGAATTAGAGTTTTGAAACTGAATAAGCGACATAATACAAAGACATTTCAAACTGAATAAGCGACATAGGCTAAGATTTGCAAACGTCTACAAAAATACAAATTCAATAGAATGATAAGATTTCAGATTGCATAAGGTGACAAGATTGGATTATTGAGAGATTCAAAATGTGAAAACATTTATGAAAAATAGACTTTACCAATGGGAATTTAGTAAAAATAATAACCCTCACTACATCTACAGGGTATTGAGAGTCATAAAAACTACTAATCGATCATTTTATTATTATACGTGAAAGTTTTAGCTCCCTTTACCACGACAAAGACGTTCAGAGAGAAGAAGAATGAAGGCACCATTTAGTATGGAGTTGAGGGAACGCGGAATCTGTGCACAGGGTGCATGGAAACAGTAAGCTAAGAAAGAAGTAGATGAAACAAGAAAACCGTTGAAGAAAGTAGTAGGTGCTGAGAAACAGGACAGCAGTGAACCGAAAAAAGATGGTCGATAACGAAACAAAAACCGATTCTATTTTAACAAAAAGAGAGCCACCTCCTAACTAAAGCTCGGGCCCTCACATAATCCTGCTGGGAGCGCTAATTCCCATATATACAATAGTTATATTCCCCTGAGGGGTAATCGATCACTCAGCAGTTAACACCCACAAAAGGTCGCTAACTGCTAAGTTATTCTCAGAGCTAAATTGTTTTCGATGGAAGTTTAAATTAAAGAATTTCCACAAAAATGCAAAGGTTATTCCAGTAAACCTAACAGGATCTCAAATTTGAACATACTTTTACCAGGCCTCACCGAGCGGAAGCGCTCAACACCTGGCACAGCATCACAACGCGCTCTCAACAAATCAGAACTGCTTATTGATCAACGATAAACCAAAAATTGACCACACGACCACCAAGCAGCATAGCAAGCCTAACGATTTCCTGAGGTTGCTATATTCTACCACAAAGTTACGAAAATTTGTGCTTCAATACGGAAACTAAATTGCGCTCAAAAATGTTGACGATTTGACAAGTGACCACAACATGGAAGTTGTTGGAAAATGGTGCCTCAAGTTTCACAGGAAGGAGAGGTCAAAAGACAAATCTGGCAGCTCCCATGTGATGTGCTTGCACACAGAAAGGTGAAGCATTTAGGCACTGTATGACTGTGATATCGCGGAAATTAATTTTTAAAAACTAGTTGCTCTTAAGATCTTAACAGTCTACTGCGTAATTTAGAAAACCCCGGTCCAACCCTCAAAGCTGAAACGGATAGGTTTTCCGGCTACTAAGAACAAAGTGCAGCTATCGATAAGTATAGAGCGTTTCAACCTGTACAATGCAAGCAAATTTCGGTACACAAATCTTTCAAGGGAAAAGTTCATCAAACGAGTATCACCTTGAACGCAATTAAACAAAATATTATGCGCTGGTTCTAAAGTCGAGACAAATTCCCGCACAAGAATAGCCCCGATCTTCTGCGAAGTGACAGTCGATAGCCCTAATAATTAATCATCTGAAGTTATTTGGACAATTGAAGCCCCCTCACTGGCAGCCTATGACTAACGACACCACGAGTAAAGTTCGTTGGACGTACTCAGCGATGAAGCTGAAAAATTTCGTTTTGATCTACAAAAATTAGGTAGAAATATCACGGCATTGTTAATTGTGCACAAATAGATTGACGGGTAGAATTTCATAAAACCTATAACTGAAAACTACGTCACCAATACACAGCAATTCAAGCAAGCATCGTATACCGTGAATTGAAGTGCGTGTAGGGATAAACAAAGGAATAACGGTCCGGTTCCTGCCCTGGTGCCACCCGTTAGCAATGAAGCAACAGATGAATTGACGAGAATGTAGAAAGGTGCCTTAAATGGGAAAGAGTCTTAATACACAATGAATTAAGTAGAAGACTAACGGTACGAAGCAGTAAAAGATGATCTAGAAGTATTCATAGTTAATCCAGAAGTTAATTTTAAAAATTCACAATAATATGCCATGATCCAAGCTTAGGTTTCCCACACAGCACTGATATCAATTTCTCAGGGCCCTGATTGATGCCAGCCTTTGCTTTCAAGTTCTAAGTTTCAACTTGAAATTTTCCTAGATTTAGGACACCTTACTTACGTGACAAAATGCATTCAACAACACTTACTTTGCTCAAAGACAGTACGACGAAAGAGCTGAATTTCCACAACCTTTGCTTTGCTGCCACAGATCGTGACTGGTTACACACTCGAAGTTCCTCGTTGTTAAGTCATATTCTACCGCGCTCAGATCAAACAGCTGCTCTGTGGCACGTTTTAAATGCTGGGCTCTTATTGGCTATCATTGTCCTGAGATGTAGGGTACCACCTCATTGGTCGTTTTCTTTAAAGCGTTGGGTTCCTATTGGCTTCCTTGCTCAGTTTAATCCCGGGCTGTTTGAAATTTTCTAAATTGACTAGCGTTATTGACTGTTTGTCGTCTAGCATTGGATGAACAATTATTGTAAGAAAGCCATAGGTATGTTACTTTCTTCAGATATTTAATCCTTGGGGCAGTTGTACTTGAAATGAGTGAAAAGTTACGATGCTCCAAGCTCATTTTTTTTCACAAACAGGTGTAGAAACTATGTACAATGCTTCATAGTATTGAATAAGAATAAGAATAAGAGTGTCAGATTTAAGCCGACTGCCAATTTCAGGAGGCGGAATAAAAAATTAGAATTAAAGTAACAATCCCATTATGAATTTCAGGTGGGTGAATTATTTCTATTTTAGAAAAATACAGTGTCCGTAATTCCCTGAATTACTATTTTTGAATATGTTTGGTACAGCCTCAATCACGGTCTCTCCAACTCATATTCATTTGCTATTCAACAAAAAACAATTTTTTTCAATAAGTTGTGAACGGAATTCATTCCGAAAGCTTCACGATGCGTCCGAGATATGTTACCTTGAGAGTACCATCAAATTGACGAAGTGAATAAGGGGTGAAATTTTAACTTTAATTTAATACGAGATCTACCTTGCTTCCACCACAATGACCGCAAAAACAATGATCACGAATTAACACTTCATGATAATAAGCATTGTGCTCTAACTAAATAATCAAACACGATCATGGGAATAACGTTCGAAAACCCTTCGGCTATTGTGTAGTAAAATTCTAGGAAAATAGTCAGGTGAATATCTGTTCACGTTGAATTTATGAACTGTAATG
Source organism: Platorchestia sp. MABIK (assembly GCA_014220935.1). NCBI lineage: Eukaryota > Metazoa > Arthropoda > Malacostraca > Amphipoda > Talitridae > Platorchestia > Platorchestia sp. MABIK. The sequence continues at coordinate 202,277 of JACJUY010000637.1, read as the reverse complement.
CATAAATTATTCACGCTTGAAAATTTTTTATCTCTATCAAGGAATTTTTTCACCTTCTTTTGGGTTTTTAAAAAAAAAGTCGAATAAAAATTATTAATAAGCCTCATTTCGTACTACCTAAGACAACTTGCAAGCGACACTCAATTTGTTGCCAGTCAATTCCAGAGTCGCGTCCGATAATAAACTTGAAGTTCAATAACATTCATTAAGTTCGTACAACATTGACTGCTTCTTTGTTTGATGATTTCCGTCCGATGAGCATAAAATTTTCTTTTATGAAAAGAAAAAGAAAGAAAGAAAAACAATTTAGTCCCAATAAGGTTTATACATGAAATGTATTACATTGATTTTTAAAGTATCTTAGCATTAAGAATTCTTAGTTGATGTTCACCCATGGGTAGTACAACATCTAAAGTGGCGTGCAGAGCGCCCTGCATCGATTACTGACTTCGTTGCTCACGTGAACTAAATCAAAACTCGGTGTCTGCAGTGCCCAACCACTGGGCGGACCTGCTCTATTTCTCCCAGCCTGCAAATGTGGTGAAAGATTCTGATTCAGGTAACATGGAAGGTCATGTTTAAAATCTCTACAAATAGACCGAAAGAAGTTTGAAAATGTGGGATAGATTCTGATTCAGGTGCTTTTCAAGGTCATGTTTAAAATCTCTACAAATTGACCGAAAGAAGTTTGCATCCCCATGCCTTTCTTCACTATCGTGTATTAAGGCCAGTTTCTTGAGCAAATGATCTTGATAATATGATAATACAGAATTGCAGTTCTGTGTTGGTGAGAAATATTGACATGAAAGATTCATCCTTAAACACTAACAAGCACATGTTTATTCAAAAAATTAACATAAACTGTAAAATTTCTCAAGTAAAACGCACAACAATAAGGAACCAGTCATAAACGATTTTCAGTGTCATACTATTTGTAATGCCAACATGCCTATAATTAATGCCTATTTCTATAATTAATAATCGGGCATTAACACTTTCAGATTTTACCGGAGTGCGGCAGAAGAGAACACGCGCTGAGGGTACGTGGGCGGAGTAATTTCCTGGGCCCGCCGGTCGCCAACTGATCGTCTCGCCCACGCCACCGTGGCTAGCATGCCTGTAACGGCCTTTGTTCCTACGTCTGGTCATGGTAGTGACGGTAACCACTGACGGTACCATGTATGGTCACTGGCAGTGACAGTAGTCTAGCAAGGTCAGTGGTAGTGACGGTAACTTGGCATTGTCACTAGCAGCGATAGTAATTTACCATGGTCACTAGCAGTGATATAGTCTAGCAAGGTCAGTGGTAGTGACGGTATTTCGGCATGGTGAGGGGTAGTGACGGTGTTGAAATGGACCGTCTAGAGAAGCAAAGATGCTGTAGACACCAAGTGAATAAATCAGCGTCTACAGGAAATAAATTCAAATTCACGAATATTATCGAACAAAACCGATCGATTGGACTGTCAAAATCTGTGAATACTCTAACAGGAAATAGTCGTATGCGGTTCATTCCGACACTGATGAATCGAGAAATTATCTGTAACCTTGACTAAGAATATTCTTTTTTTGTGAAGATTTTGGAATACCATAACACAACCATAGTGGCAGAGAAAAGTTTTTATGAGAGACTTACATATTTTCTTCAAAATAATCTAGTTGAAATCAACCAGTCCCTTTGCTTTGTTTAAATACGAGCACATCGAGGAGTAAAAATAGGGAGGCTGATCTCCCGGCTTATCTCTGATTAATAAGTAAAAACGTCTTTTTCTCTAACGAGATCTGATGAAGATCATGAGATGGCGGTGAAATTTCAACGAAGTTGAAGCAATTTCTGGGAGCCACGCTGCAACCGTCCAACCGACCGAGAGACACACTTCATGCTTCAAGTATGTGTAGCTCTCCCCAAGTCCCTGCTGCTGATTGCAACTAACAAGCTGCCGAGAGGAAGAATGAGAATTTCCGACGTGGTGGCTCAAAATTGCGTCATTTGACAGTAATTCAGCGTGAGTGAAGTCAACGATATACGGAGTTGGACGATTTATCAGTTGTCACTACTAACGAATATTTCATTTTCTAATGAATAAGGTAAAAATACATGGTGTTATAATTTGTGTGGTTATAATGATATAAGATTATCGATTTCATGACATTACTTATTCCCAATGAATGAAGTTAAGAAATATACAGTTGAATGATGTAACATTAACCATTTCATGACAGTTATCATTACCGATGAATATCATCATTACTAGTGAATTAGGTTAAGATACATGGAGTTAAATGATGTATCATTTACCATTTCATGACAGTTTTCATTACCAATCAACATCATCAATTTCGTTTGAACATGAGGTTGGCGACAGAACGTCAATGTCACCCCGAGACTGACATGGCATGACTCATGGCAGCTGTACCCAGTGAACGTCAAGTGTCGTTGCTCGGCTCAAGGCATGTGCATGTGAGTCACAGCCTCGAGGCCAGAGTATATCTCGTGCCTGAACATGTCATAAGTTAATCAAGCAATGAGGCCAGTAACGGCTGGCTCCGATCAGGTGATGCTGGTGCACGCCGCAGCTTGGGTTCGTTGAACAGAGTTCTGAGTTGGTTATTACGCGCGCGTCACTTCTGTTATAACACGTTAGTTGCTGATGTTCTAACTAAATAAGAAAGCGCAACTTTTTCTAAGTACAGAGATAAGGGTGTTTTTAAATTATTTCGTTGCTTTTATTGAAAACATCATTCACATTACGTAATTTCAAACCGTTCGACACGAGTTTCTCATTAGAATCACAACCAAGCCCAACCCACAAAAGGCAGCAGTCCTGCAGTCCGCAGAATAATTGGTCGCACTCGGACATGGGCAGAGCGACCGTTGCTCGCTGAGGCCTGAGATGTCGTTGCAGGCTGGGTTGTAGTTACGTACTGACGTCCCAAGTGGAGGCTGCAGTTATTGTCACAGGCTGTGGTTGTTGTTGATGCAATCTGTGGTTGTTACAAGTTGTGGTTGTTGCAGGCTGTCGTTATAGATACCAGCTGCAGTTTTTGTCACAGGCTACGGTTGTTGTTGCAGACTGGGGTTGTTGTATCGAACTGACGTCGCAAGTGGAGGCTGCAGTTATTGTCACAGGCTGTGGTTTTTGTTCCAGGCTGTGGTTGTTGTTACGTACTGACGTCGCGAGTGCAGGCTGTGGTTGTTGCAGTCTGCATAATATGCATACACGATAACGAGGACAGAAGGACAGTCCAGCTACAATTTGAAAAAAAAAGAAAAATCGTGGAAAGTAGCGACTCAATTATTGCCTTGAATATGCGTGCGAAATCAAAAATTTATAACGGATTTAATGTCATACGAATCGATGCTCAATATGATCATTTGTAATTGCCAAATTGGTTGGTAATTTTACAAGAAGCTCATCATCATGACAGGACAATAAAGCTCTATCCAGAATTAATCTAGACTTCGAGTGAATTAAGTAGACGTTACATATTTGAAATATAATCAGTCTATGTAAACCTGGATTTGCAGATATCCTTTGTAACTTTAAAATATCGGTGAAGTTAGCTCTTCTGTAACATCTGCATCGGTCTTGTTCATTTTCAGCAAAAATAGAGCTTAAGATAGGAAACATTAATTGGGTCAAAAATAAAACATTTTAGGAAAAAAAATACGAGGAGAACGAATATTTAGGCCGTAAGCATTAACATTAGACTTTAGAGGCATATTCGTCAGTAACATTAAAAGAATTATTTCGGGAGTCATCGAACTAACTAGTGCCATAGATGCAGTAAAACATCAGACTCGTTAGCAAAATAAATATTTTCATTTAACGATAACTTTTTGAAAACTGCTCGTTATTAGAGAAAACGAGGAGTTGAGGTATTTAACCAAATTTAAAAATAAAAAAAAACAAGTGAGAAGGAAATCGCGCGACTAATTTCTTCATCAACGCAACTGAGACTTGCGTCTTAGATTTAACATTATTCCTCATGAGCCACACCCTTTTTACATGTTTCCTAATATATAGATTAAACTAAAGTTCAATTTTCAATTCAAATTTAAAGTCGTTGTAGTGAGCTGCTTTGAAATTGCAAACATTAACTGGATCGGGCCATCATTTACCTTTCATTACATATTTTTGAAAATTGAGTTAGTGACTACCGGTCGGTCAGTAGCATTATGAAAATCCCCTCACTGACCACCGGTGGGTCCTTTCGCAGGAAACGCGTTAATGCTATTCTAGTTTAGCTTAATAAAGCTATCATTTCGTCAATTTTATTAGGCCACTGAGGCTCCGGAATTTCACCATGGTAATCGAATATAATCAGCGTCTTTTCGTTACGGCAGGCGCTACTCGGCCTTAATATTTCGATATCTGAAAATCCCACACTGTCTTTGAAAAAATAGCCTAAATAACTACATTTTACTTTGTGCCAATTTAGTACCCCAATGGGATTTTTGAAGTTCACTGCCCAATGGCAATTTCTTCTATCTGATACCACACTGAGAGAAATTTTGACACACCTGGGTGTGTCAAACGGTTATTCAGAAATATTTTGAGACACATCGAAATATTTCCTTTGGCCACGTATTAAAGCGGTTGAGAGACTTGAAACACTTTGTCACATTTCAAATGGCTCAACATTTTTTGTAGAAACTGAACTGTGTTTGAATTTTGTAATTGGAGTACAATTCTCCTCAAAAAATCCTTAATATCATCGCTTATTTTTCTTCTAATTCGTGGATATTGTCTGTATATCAGTGTAATTAGTTGCTAGTTTAAAAAAGTGAAATATTTATGAGAAATAAAATAGACTAATGTAAGTGTGTCATGTTTGGCACACTTAAGTGTGTCGTATAAGCCCATGACACACAAAAGTGTGTCAAAATACATAGGCTAATCATGTATTTTGTTGACACACTTTTGTGTGCCGGTTTTGCGCCAACTTGACACACAAAAGTGTGCCGCTTTTGCGACAAAATTTTTCTCAGTCCAGGACAAATCTTGTTCCTGCCTGTGTCAGCCTAATAACAGTGGTTAATACTAACAGTAGAATGAATTTCAAAAAATTAAAGTGTAAAGAGTTAACCAGACTAATTTCTGTCACTTATGCTCGAGCCTCTCATGCGTGGTCTTTACGTAACATCCATGTTTTGTAATATCTTCTCTCCTTATTCATTTTCTTGCATTTTTGAAAACCAAGATATTGACTAGCATTTTTATGTGTGAACTTGCTGAAAATATACGGTTTTCACTTTTCTACCTCAAACTGTTTTGGCATCGTCAGGTCCGGTTTCAAGTCAGAGACACAGTAATTCACTTCGAAGAATTTTTTTGATTTTGAGCTAAATCACTCCTTCATTTATTTTAACTACTATGTACGATTCTGAGTTCCTCTGACCTCAATTCCCTAAACATTTGTAGAGAAATTATGCGACTAACGCATTATCCACATGACTCATTATAATGTTTACCCAATTTACAGTAGATGCAACTTGGAAGTATCTAAGGAAGCTTCAATTAATTCGACAAGTACGCAAGTCTGAAAAGAATCGGTATTTATTCATTTATGAAGATAGCTTTAGCTACGATGTATCCTACCTACGAGTTGGTAGTAGTTCAAAGTTATCAAGTTTATATTCTTATTTTTGTGAGGTTCAAACTTAGTTTTGATGCAGAAGTAGAGCGGCCACCTCGAAGAGGTGAAAAAATTATCGAGGGGATGGAGAATAAAGTGCTTCAATTCCATCAAGTTGAAGGATGAATGGGAATCAAAGACTTTCAATTTCATCACATTTATACGAATACTCGGTAAATAAATGGAAAGCTATACATAATTTGTGCACACTCCTATGAAGAATATAAACATTTGAGATGACTAAGCGACTAGAGCTCAATTTGTAAGCTGGAATAAACCTAACGCAACAAATGCTCTGGAAATACATTTTTAAGTCTCTGTATTTTAAAAAGAAAGATAAATGTAATTGACTGATGACTTTGCGATCGGTGTCAGCGCAGAGAAAAATTTATGTATTCGACATTTTAAATGTCAACCAAAGACCTGCATGCGAAAGCACACACGTTGAAAAAACTTCAACGGGATTAAGTATGCTACGAATTAGCATGTTCCTAATTTAACTCAACACCATTGTGTACCAAAAATATCACACAAAAATCACTCAAAATTGAAATAAATTCAAGACCGGGAGGGAGTTTCATGACCACTTATTCAGATACACCGGCACTAGTAATTCGTCCCGTCGTTTGACGCCATCGACGTTGTTTAGCAGCCGATGATGGTCTCGCGCACTCGCTGCAATTTTCTCACTGTACCAAAATGTACATGTGAAGCTCATATTTGTGACAAGATATGGTCTTAATAAAAATGAGCACATTTTTTAAAACCCTCTGTGTCTGTGAACGAATTATGCCAAAATTCTGAATGAAAATAACTGAAGTTCAACTATTTTGAATTAAATTCATTCAGTATACTAATTAATAGCGATTCTATTAAAAACATAGAATCGCTTCGAGAGTGATTCTAGTTGATCATCTTCTTCAAATTTTATTTTGTGAGACAGGCCTCATCCGGATATTGGAAACAGACTTGCTGCTACAGCAGAATTAGTTGATCTTTTTATTTTTATTTTACATAGCGAACAATAAATTTTG
>JACJUY010000637.1:150909-191509 GCA_014220935.1 Platorchestia sp. MABIK | reverse complement strand
GAGAAAATATACAACGAAGTTTGGAAAGCATAAAGCGTAATCGAAATGAATTGCAGAAAAAACATCCACCTGAATGAACTCACCGATTCACTGAATTGACGAAATACACGGTCAGATTAAACTGGAAAAACAAAGCTCGAAGAACTGAACGTTTTAGTAAAATCGTCCGTATGATGCTCTTGCTATACTTGAATATTGAAAGTGCTAACATTCCCTGATACCTAGTACACAAATTAGTATTTTACTCGTTACAGAATTGGTGAATTATTTTACCCAATTATTCACTACTTGATAGTTAATGAATACTTTTATTTTCACGGAAATTAAAATAAATCATAACTGATCTCGGTAGCGAAAATGGGATGTTGGAAAACATTAAATTTATAAATTAATGATAACATTTTGACTTATTTTAGCCTGGATTATTTTAATTACGTTAAGAGCATGTGGAACACACATCAAGCCTGGTAAGTTAATTTGGAATGACTTGCGATAAAAGTTGTTTTAAATACAAAAACTGAAGCGCTAGTTTACAATGAAGTTCAAACAGAAACGTTAAGTGTAACGAGCAAAACATATTTAGATAACCACACGCAAATCAAACGATAGAGGAACACGCTTAAAATAAATTTTCCAATTTTTTATACTAATTTAAAAAATCTCAGTATGATTTTTATCTTTCGTAGGATTTTTACAAATTGCCGCACCCGTTTTAAGAAATTCCAAATTAATTTTACACATTTCAGTTTAACTTTTATAAACTTCCATATTAATAATACATATTTTCAAAGCAACTTTACAACTTCTCAAATCAATGTTACAAATTCACATACCAATTTTACACTATCCCGTATAAATTTTTCAGATTTCATTTTTATTTCAAAATTTCTACATCAACTTCACAAATTTTTAAATGAGTTTTACAAATTTCTATTTTCATTTCACAAATTTCTACATAAATATTGCAAATGTCCACACAAATTTTATGTATCCCTGTAAGTCAAAAGTAGCAGAAAGCGAGCAACCCAGATCCCGTAGCCAACAACCTAGCAACGATACGACACACAAGTGACTTCATAAGCATTCAATGCGGGAAAAACTTGGTTTTAAAACGCAACTCCTCTATTTTAAGCATTGTATCACGTACAAATACGCACTTGGAGCAAGCGAAGTGTAGGCAACTCAGCGTAAATTTTCAAGATGAACTCGGGGTAAAAAACATTCTTAAAAAAATCAGGAGTTTCACATGCCTTTGCACATCTATAACATCGAATGACGAAATAACCAAGCATATGGATAACTAATCTTCCCTGAATACTAAAGCTACTGAGTCTCCATTCATAGACCATATAACTACTCACATTTGAATTAATACCTCACTCAATATCAACTTCTTTCAAACGCACTGTATTTCCAAAAACTGACGGAAGACAACGAACCACATGTCCGCGGTTGTTAACGGTTGGTTTGGTGAGGTTGTAAGTAGCAGAATGGTGAAATAAACTTTACTGCTCGAATAAATTTCTATTTCTCCTAAACAAAATGAAACATACAATTGCACGGTATTTCACCTCATATAACAATTATTTTTTAAAACGGGTCGCGAAACCGATGAAATTGCCATTCATTTACACCGGTACATGGATGAGCAATTTACCTATCGGGACACATATGGCCCAATACGCGGTAAACGTGTTAAACTGCGCACAAAAAGCACGGAAATATCCTAAAATATTTCTTGCGACAGAACGCGAAAAAAATGTTTACATTCTCAGCAGGTTGAAGATTAAATCTGAGCAGCGGCAGCTGTTGCGTAGGAATAAAAGCACTTCATCTCCACCAAATGGTTGATCCGCAAAAAAATAATTTGAAATTTCGAAGTGAAATTTGAGCAAGAAGGCAGCTGCAAATTGGCAACCAGTTGACGCTGACGTACATTCACAACATTCACTCACAGATTCACATCCCTGTCCACGAAACCCATAAATTTGTCCACGAATGTCCACGAAGGACCGAAGCAAAATTAAATGCGACGTATTGAAGAACGCTAAGTCGAATTTGTAATTGAAAATACACAGTCATCTCTAGTGCAAGCTTTGAATCCGAAACAAAAGAGAAGTAAAATGAAAGGTAATACATCACAGTGTCCTATCGCAGTTCAGGGATATTGCCTGACAAAGCAATGCAGGAATTCGGGTAAGAAACCGTTTATCTGCCTAAAAAAGAATAAATTTCTTAAATAAAGATAATCAAGTGGAACACCGGTATATTCAGGAGAAAATATGCGTATGATAAAGATAAATAAATGTTCAACATCGCGCAGATTGTTCGCTGGTGTGTGTGTGTGTGTGTGTGTGTGTGTGTGTGTGAGCATCGCATAACTAGTAGAGCTGTACATAAGATATCAACTGCGAAAAATGGTTGGCCTCATTATTGAAGAACTGAAGGGTTAGATTATATGTTAGGGTAAGCCTCCCTATACCGCTAAAAAAAATCGTTTCAAAGAGAGGAAGGAGGGAGGCACCATTTAGTATGGAGATAAGGGAATGCGGAATCTATGCAGAAGGGGCACAGAAACAACAGAAAGTTGAGAAACAAGTTCGTGACACAAAAAAGTTGAATAAAAAAGTAGTAGGTGCTTAAAAACAGGACAGCAGTGAACCGAAAAAAGGGGGTTCTTAACATAACAAAAATCATTTCATTTCAACAAAAAGAAGGCCTACCAAACTCTCAGCTCGAGCTCTCACACATTTTCCCCCTGGGAGTGCTAATTCCCATAGATACAATAGTTGCATCCCCCTGAGGGGTGAAGAATTGAAGGGATCAAATAGTTCTCGTAAAACTTTTGTCATCGACAATCGCTCAGAAGCACCGTCACACTATAGCCGTTAATAAGTGTAGTTTAAAATTAGAATTACCCAAAGTTTTGATTTTCAATTTTGGCTATCATTAGCTTTGAAACAGCATGTCCACAACACTTCATCGTAGCTTTAATACATACTAGTGTCAAAAAATTAACAAATCAAGTACTACTTATAAAATCACAATCATATTTGTAAACTTTAGAGTAAATGTGAATCTATTTGAAATTAGCATGCTACGATTAACAATCAAAATGCAACAAACATAAATTTGTCAAACACATACATCAAAATTTCCTTATGAACACAAAAAATTCTGCAATAGCGCTCAACGATCGAAAAATGAAGAAAATACATGTATACGCACTAGTAATGACATTAAATTAATGTTCAAGCTTACATCAATTCTGTCATAGAGATATATGATAAAAATACACGGCGACACACATAGCAAATAAACAACAGCAGAATTCGTAGTTTGTAGCCGCTTCACACAGGATACTAAGAACTATTTGTACACACAGACGTCCTTGACGACTGACTTGTCTCCCTTACTGAGAGGACGGAGTGATCATTTCGTTGATACTGACATTGGAAGCAAGTAATGACGTAATTTCGTCTTTGTGTCTGTTGGCCATGTGTTGCACGACGTTGGCTTTTTGGGCCGCTCTATACTCGCAGTAGAGGCACTGGAAAGGTTTGGTGCCAGTGTGCAGCAAAAGGTGGCGCTTCAAGTTGGACAACCTTCCGAATTTCCTCGTGCAAAACTGGCAGGCGTACACGCGGAGCTGTTCAGAAGAGCCCGATGGACACTCCAAAGTTCCTTGGACGGCGATGGTGGGTGCAGTAGCGAAGTTTTCCATAGAACCGTCATTGTGGTCCGATAAACTAAAATGGTCAGGTCCAAAACTCTGGAACAAATCGCTTATGCTAGTGTCACTGAGCACTACTGCTGAATCCACATCAAATACTTCACTAGGTAGGGTAGAAGAGTGGGTTATCGAGAGGTTTGCAGAGCATGAATTCGATGAATGAGCTTCCGTATTTCTATTCATGACTCGGTGTGAATCAGAAACTGGATAATTGACTGGACTGTTGCTTAACTCAATTATATCCAAATCCTCGACATCATCTTTCACTATTGAATCGTCTGTTTCACGGCATGTTTCCTGCACGACAACGCTCGATTCCTTCCCGAGCGCCTTTGAAGGTTTTTCAGACTTGTAGCCGATGGCTTCCTTGGGTGGATCAAAGGCTGAATTTGTACATAAGGCAGCTATAGGGCGCTGCGTAGTCGAGAACCCGGACCCGTAGCTGGTGGCGGTGTCCCTCCGAACCTAGAAAAGTAGAAACGATATGACGCTCACTTGTGTCAAAACTCGTTTCCAGTAGATCTATAATACCTCAACACCGGAACACATAGAATGCTCAAAAGCGTCAAATCTACACACTGATTTTTCGGTCTAATGCTTTAGAACTGAGAAAAGTAAAAACGATATGACGCTCACTTGTGCCAAAACTCGTTTCCAGTAGATCTATAATACCTCAACACCGTAACACAAATAATGCTCAAAAGCGTTAAATTTACACACTGATTTTTCGGTCTCATGCTTTCTTCATAGTTAAAAACGATTCACTGATGTACAATTTCTTCATGCATCACACGACTCTTGAAATGCCTCCATCAAACTCCAGCATTGTCGATTCTCAGTTTCAAGCCATGATCCGAGATTCACAATTAATACGTCAGTAGAACCTTTTGTATTTGCAGATATGGGAAAAATACCACATATGCCCCACAAATAACCGTAGGGATTGGCACTTGTCAACTGGAAACGTTACCTATTGTTGATCAACTTGTGGATCATGTGAAATAAGCCCCTTGAAAACTTTGCCATAAAAATAGACGGGAGACAAACTTGAATGGAGTAACCAACACGATGTCACTATGCAACATTGAAATCAATCACGTCATGGCACCTAATCTTAGACGTGTTAAATAAGTGGACTGGAGTAAATCCCTGTTCCAACCTTCACCAAAGATTGGTCTATGGTTGGATCGCATTGTTCATTGTTAGGGGATTGTTTTTTACTTTATTTCTGCTCTACTAATGATGACGGTATTATAAATCTATGAAGAAATACTGTTACAGTATACTTTCCTTCCCGAAATTCCAGCTAAAGCTTCTCAGATAGGTGTTACTTCCAGAATAGCCGCTGCGTCAGCAGACACTAAACTCGTTTCGTCAGATTTCAAACTCGAGTAACGAACGCAGAAACTCTCAGATAGAGAGCAAGAGTAAATAAAATTTTTTCCGGAGACCATTTACTACTGAAAAGTATCACCCCATTGAAATGAGAACTACTAAAGCTTTTTCATGATCTCTTTTTCTGTACATATGAAGAGCTTTAACAGTAATGTTCAGTTTAAAAAGAATCTAAGTGAAAACTCAAAACAAGTAGCATTGATCCATTCGTATCTATGAACAAGCTATAAAATTTATCCCACAAGAAATATGCAGATGTAGAATTCTACCTTAAGATACATTCTTTTAAATTACGTCAAGTCTTTTACAAATAGAAGAACACTAACATTAACGAATTTAGTGAATTTACTTTGTTTAACCACTATGAATTGAACTGAATTTCAGTATTCGACTCAAAATTAAATTCAATTTAAATTTTCAACGCCAAAATGAAAAAATTGATTAGAACGCGTTTTAATTTGATTTCATTAAGAACGTGTCAAAATTGCATTTTTGGCCACAAGTGGAGCTAAGGATCACTGGTAGGTCACCCACATTACCGAAATTCTCCATGTGACAACCGGTAGTAGTCAAAATATCAAAGCAGGTCTCTTTCTTTATGTTGGTGCATTTTTTTCTTGTATATACTGATCTATACCGAGTCCTTTTGAGATTGTTTAAATTTTCACCCACTAACTTCATGTTAGAGAAAAATCTAAATTTGGATATGATTTCAAACGCAGGGTTGATATTCAGGATATAAACATGCCTTTTCTTCAATTTTTAATAGCTTCCTAAACAGCCAAGGCAATGAAGCAACATCAATTACCAGGTACAACAATGAGATGGTCAAGCCTTCACATTGTCGACAACAATAAAATGTTGCACATAACAAGGATTAACAAAAGCTTCTTCATATTTTTAGTAATTTTATTAAGCTGCGTAGATTTACATGATTACGAGTGAAAAACAAAGAATATCAAGTTTAACATATTTCTACTTTTTAAATTTTACTAGTTGTTCAGCATATTTTTCACAGCATGAACATTTCATTACATAACTGACAAACAAAACGGCTACTGAGAGGTGAGAAAAAACTGTCCCATACTATGAAATCGACACAATTTGAACCGATTTAAACGATCAATTTGTTACACCAGTTCAAAATTAAGGGAGTAGCTCGATCATCCTTAAGGTCAAGACCCAGTTCTGTAAACAAGGTCACAAATTGGGGAAAATTTTCTAGCACGGGAAGGAACTTCAGTTTCAGAGAAAGAAAATTCTTATCACATTCAGTTTCACGGAATAAATATTCAAATATAAGGCAGTGGAAGAATGAATTACAAACTAGCACTTAGAAAATAGCACTGTGGTTGAAAATAAATCTTGCACAAGATAAGGCCCATTTCACACCGAGCTAGCAAAGCAGCATCAAGCAAGCATGAGCTATATAGCAAATCTTCCTTTCTCGGGTAGGTAGGAATAGCACTATTACGAGCCGTTGCCTTCACACTGAACTCGCACGTTTTATCCAGCGTCCAGCATGCGAGATGAAAATGCTATTCCTACCTACCAGTCTCGCAGACCATCTGCTAGATAGCTCACGCGAGCTTGCTAGATGATGCTTTGCTAACTCAGTGTGAAATGGGTCTAAGCCCATATAGCACATACCATACATATAAGTGTGTGTCTGACATAATATACCGGTACATTAGTACTATATATACTAATGTATGTGTCCAAACATATTAGTGTGTGAGTGTGCTGCCATCAAAGCTGCCTCTAGTAAATACACCTGACGGAGCTCGCACTGTTACAATCTTCTATTTTGAGTTAGAGAAATATTTGATCCTCGCGAAATCATCACCCAAACAATTACCCTTCGGTTTGACTTCCGTTGGAATGTCCTGGAAACGAACGAGAATTACTTGAAAAATCAACCATCACTGTTGATCAAAATTAAAGAGGGTGCAGCAAGCGCTGAGAAGATAAGTAATGGTAACTTCCACCGACTCGAGCATAGCAAATCTTCTAGTGTGTTCGATAGTAGCAACTTGTGTGGTCACGTAGCCATTCTTCTCCAAAATAACGTCCATTCCAAAGTGACCAGAAAAATCAAGACATTATTTACAAGTGACAAACATAGCCAGCAAACTTGAAATGAATGAATTAAAATCAAAATTTCGTGCATATAACTAAAACTTCTAGCGATAATGTTATTTCAATTCAATATTGAATTAGCTACGGGAGGCCAATTGGCCAGCGCCCAGACGCGACATCGCCAATTCCAATTGGCGCACCGCGGTGAGGGAATGAGCCCAAGACTTGGAACAAGATGCACACTATAGTTAATTCAAAAAATCAAGTCCTAGTAGATTAGATTATTAGTTAGTTTAAGCCTCCCTATCCTCAACAAATGAGATCCAAAGAGAGGAAGGAAGAAGGCACTATTTAGTATGGAGTTAAGGGAACGTGGAATCTATGCAGAAAGGGCACAGAAACAGTAAGATGAGAAAGAAGTTCATGAAACAAGATCAAAGTTGAAGAAGAAAGCAGTAGGTATTGAAAAAACAGGACAGCAGTGAACCGAAAAAAAGTTGGTTCATAACAAAACAAAAACCTATATTATTTTAACGAAAAGAAAGCCTACCTAACCTTTAGCTCGGGCCCTCACATTGTCCCCCTGGGAGTGCTAATTTCCATAGATACAATAATTGTGTCCCCTGAGGGGTCAACTCATAGTAAGATTTAAATCTGCACTGCGGTGAAAATGAATTGCAGAAGCAAAACAGCATACCATCAATCGATGTATAGCGCTCATCGCATACAACTCTTCAGGATGCGCGCTATTAAAGGACCTGTCATCCTAAAGTGTTCACCTATTAAAACAAGAATTTATTTCCAAAATAAAACCAAGGCGTAGCGAGATGTTTTCGACCTGTAGATTTTCTTGATGAACTTGAAACTCCTTTTCTATAAAATGAAAATAAAGTTCAAGTACAAGATATGAACGCAAACAAACTACACATCTTACAATGATGGCTTAATAAATAAAGAAGGAAAGCAGAGAGCTCGCAATTTTTAATGAATCACCAAAAAGCTGCCAAGACATCCCACGTACAAATCTGAAAACTACGAATTATACATGACTACTGTAGTCTCAAGCTTCAACTATATGATTAAAATGAAAACATGGTCAAATCAGGGTAAATTTTTGCAAAACAGACGCGATGAGAATGAAAATCCACTAGCCAATTTCTTCAGCAGAATGAGTTTTGAAATGAGCCGCCCGCTGCTGCGCGGAATAGAACTTGAGTGTACAGTAGGGACACCACATCTTCCTGTGACAGCTGGGATCGTTTTTCGAGTGATATGAAACGTGATCGAACAAGTTCTGTCGACCGTACAACACCATGTAGCAATAAGGACAAGTAAACTTTTTTTCAGATTCGGGCACAATCCTCAAGTGCGGGGGTCTGCGCGAGGGGGAGCGGAACGAGGGCGGAGATAAATTTGGCATGGCTTGGGGATGAAAATTTGGCATAGCTTGGGCTGGTGGAGGAAAAACTGCACCTGGAGTTTGCATCCAATATGAGCTGGACGAGGGCAAAACGAAAGGCGGCGGTGGCGGACACGAGATCATAGGATGCTGAGGGTTCGTCCGAATCGATGAATTCGTTTCTTGCACGGAAAGAACATTTCCAGCCATGGCTTGGTTGAATGCAGGAGCTTCTATGTTAGGGGCCCTCATGACTGCAGTTTGTACATTCGACGCACGAATAAACTGTTGAGGTGTCACTGCGTGTGGAAATGTATGTGATGAAAGAGAACCTTGAGTAGACGTAGTGAGAGGGAATTGAACCGGCTGGTTGGCATGGTGAGAGTTCGAGTCCTTGCTTGTAGAAGATAGAACCTGCCAATGACCACAACTATTCGAAGACACAGTAGGGTCAGAAGCGGGAGTAGTTGCACACTCGTTGAAAATAGGCAAATTGATAGAGCGCGCTGTTGAAACAGGTTCTGCCAAAGCACTAAAACTGGCAGTTAGATTTTGTTCAGATTTCTGTAACGACTGTGAGGCCGTTACAGGAACGCAAGCAGATCTATCTTGATTTTCAGAGGATGAAAGCGTACAATTTTCTTTATCAGAAGAATATTGGTTATGAGCGGCACTTGCTTGCACAGAACTGAACTTTCTTGGAACAGCATTGGTAGTTACGCAATAATTCTTAGACACATTCTCTGTCTGGTATTTTTCGCCCCCAGAGACAGAAACGGTATCGAGGTAAATACTCGAGATCGATGCAGCGATCTTGGACACGGCGAAACCGTCATCGCACGGTGGTCTGGATCCCGTATCTAATTGAACGTTGGGAGCATTCATCATTCGAAATGACCGTACATCGCGCGAAAATTGTTCAGGGTGCAGCTCACGAGCATGAGATTCTAACTGAGTTTTGGAGATAGTCTTGTACTCGCAAAATTCACATAAAACTGCTTCTGGTTTGCTACACGGAAGATTAGCGTTCAACAAGGGCTCAGCACCGACTAACTTTTCTCCTACACTTTTGTCCGCCTCTCGAGGATAGCACCTGTTTTCTTCAGTGACAGAAGCGACTTTTAAATCAGTCTGTTCGCCTTCAGAATCTGTGTCATGTGCCGTCATGTCAGAACTGAGGGACATTTGGACGGATAAATTATCATAAAGGATAGTCGTAGCTTCCGATGGAGGCCCAAACTCATCGAAAATACGTAGATTCGACTGCGCATTTACAGGAGTATGAGTAGCGGGAAATGCTATTTTCTGCAATTCTATGTCAGTTTCACAAGGAAGGGCAATAGCATTCTCGGGACTTTTAGGAGAATCATTAATGCATGACTGCACGGATATAGAACACCGCGATTTTAAGACCAGTGTAGAAACCTCGGAAGAAGGATTTTCAACACTAAAATCAGCTTGCAAGGTGTCAACTTTACGAGGCACGTCGTGCTCGATGATGGCGTCGGAATTTTTCTGTTCAACACATTCTTTCTTGACACCGTCGTCGTGTCGCAGCAGATGGCTTTCTGAAGCTGAGCATTCATCACGCGCCGATGCTGACAAATGAAGGTTTACCTCTTCTACATTTTGGGAAGTCTCCTTTGGAGTCTCTAGAACTGAAACAAACTCTTCAGTTGCCTCTTCTACATTCTGGGAAACCTTATTTAGCGTATCTAAAACTGAAATAAAAGCTTCAGTTGTAAGAACAGAGGGAACAGCATTAGAGTCCATTTTGGCGACGGCTTGGTCCGTGTTGTCGTCAGAAGCTGAGCAAAAATTCCAGTCGGAAGCCCCAGCAGGAGAAGCGAACAGCACAGGGCTCTGCGCACGAGGTTCATCTTTGATGCCATCGTCGGCCGGAGTAGAGATTCCCAGTTTACCCTATGGAGGAGACAAAGGGCCACTTACAGTCGAGAAAAATTTAATGCCTACTAACTTTAGCAGAATTTATGCTGCTAGGATTAATTTTAATTTACTCAATTCAGAGTACGAATAACTTTGTTTTACCAAGCTAACTTCGTGGGATCTTGAACATTTGTTGAACATTATTAAATTAAATAAATATTTGTTGAACATTATTAAACATTCGTTGAACATTATTAAGCATTTGTTGAACATTATTAAGCATTTGTTGAACGGGGGTTGTTGAACAACATAACGAGAGCAGGGCGGGCCTGGAGAACTGCTACTTCATTAGACGCACGAAATGAAGGCATGGTGCCTCGTTCTGATCGTCCTCTCATGCGAAACTTTCGACTTCATGGCCTCCGAATATTGCTATAGCAAAACGATGAATTGAACAAAAATTCGTTCAAGAGATTACCTAAATAATAACTCGCACTCTAAAAGATAAAACAGTGTTTCATCGCTTTCAACGATAAAACGACGAGAAGAAGACAGCGTTTATCCGTACAAAAAGAAAGAGCTGGGTTCTCAACAATAACCGATTAAATGATGCTAGCACCTCGCACTACCGTAGGGCAAAAATGCATTCCCGTTCTTTCCAACCGAATTACCTCAAGTAGGGAAGTCAGTATCCCTCTGACTGGGAAAGTTCAGAGCCTTTTAGCTATCTAACCTAATAATACCCGTTGTGTGCTTATTTATATATTTATTTATGTATTTGTTTGGTGTCAACTTCTTTAGAAACATAGGAGGTCGGAGTTTGCGGTATCATGGAGACCGAATTCCGTAGTGCAACATGGAAAGATAGCCTTTACATATCTCGATATATGTTTGACATTTTATTAGGATAGGTTCGGTTAGGAAAGGTTAGGATAGCTTAGGTTAGCGTATACAGAATATAGGTTAGGAAATATTGACGGAATTTTTTCACGAGTCTGCCCTGCTTAACGATGACATTGTCCGTGGAATTTCCACGGGTCCTGCTATCCTACCTAATGATACCCTTAGGGTGATTATTTATTAATTTCTATATTTGTTTGGTGTCCGCTTCTTCCGTGAGTCTGTGACGCTCTTAAGGCTGCTCAATGACCATATCTGTGATACGAGTTTCACCAGTGCACAAGCACAAGAATATATTAATGGCAGGTACTATTGGGATGGATATATTTGTTTGGCATCCACATCTGGAGGATTTATTCAAGGAAATTATTGAATCCCGTCATTTTTGGCGGACCGTGTACACTAGTCATTAAATAGAGCTCCAACTGGGAACAAAGTGTTACAAATACTTCAAATGAAGAACGAACTTTATTAGAAAACAATATATAAATGCGCGTAACAAAACCAAATTTGGAAGTTAAAGCTCACGTACTAACATTATTAAAATGAACAATACACTCGTACCAAATGCAAAATTCGAGGTGTTTCTGTTCAAAACTTGAAGAAAAACCCAAGGCGAACATTGCCCACTGCACACGGTTCTTTAAAAGAAAACGCTAGGTCTCCTCTTAAATTTATAAAGCAATGCTATACATATAAAAAGATGCTTAAAGAGTTTCGGATGCCTGGACAATTTTGTATAAAAGCAAGTACCCCGAAGTACAATAAGCCATTGTAACACAATTAAGGATAGCAACAAAATTGTACCGAACTGTAGAATTAAACATTGCTTTGTTCTTGTATGGCAGACCACTTAACGTAATACAATATTCATTGTTCAAAATTCTGCTAATAAATTTTCGTCAGTTTTACGGTATTTAAACTTGGACAAGAAGTAAATACGTTTTTATTCAAATCCCCTCCAAAAATGATTTAATTTCACGATACATCAGAACGAATAGCAATCGAAGTCAGGTTTGTTGATTTTAGAAATCACAGTTTCAAAAATGAACCCACTTCTGGCAACAGGTTGCAGCCTCTCAGGCAACGCTGTTCCCATAAGGCGCTCTTATCAATGTTAAAACAATTTAAACAATTCATTTACGTTCACAGTCTTCCGTTTGTGAACAGTAATTATAAGCTCTTACACTGGATAAATTGACTACCGGAACACTTTTCACGTTTTCCCCTCAATATTCTCTTCAACATGGCGTTTGTAAGTACTTTTTATATTATCACCTCAATATTCTATTGGACCACTGACATGAGGATTTTAATCCTTATGATGGTTTAAGCACCAATTAAGGGCCTTTATGTTGAGAATTATTGAAAAATCGGTGATGAAACTAATTTGATGCATCTACTTCACTGTAAATAAATTGTTGTTCTTTTTTTTCTACATCTTTTTTCTCTCCTTCATGGGTGAGGATGGGCATCGGCTCTACCTAGTTATTTAATCTTTTCTATTCAAACCCGCAAAATGCAAGAACTCAAGCTCAACCTATAGATAAGGCTGAGCTCTACCTAGGAGGATGGGCATCAGCTCAAACTATAGATAAGGCTGAGCTCTACCTAGGAGGATGGGCATCAGCTCAAACTATAGATAAGGCTGAGCTCTACCTAGGAGGATGGGCATCAGCTCAAACTATAGATAAGGCTGAAGAGAAAATTTCTAACCTAAAACAAAACGAGGTACTAGTGTCCATGAGAAACATGATTTGCACCCAGTCTACCTCTCTTCCGCAAGAGCATCGTACATTTTGGCCGCCCCAAGTGTGGCTTCTACACTGACGGGCTAAATTCATGATTGATCGGCGTAAAGTTAGACTGGGCAGCCCCCCCTCAACACAAATGTTATATTATTGACACGATAATATATTATTGCTTGCTGGCTAATTTCTTCCTACCGTCTATCAAAAGGGTTTTGGTTTCCATATAGGTTGATGATACAAAAAAAAAAGCTATTCAGAGTTTTCGTCTCCTAAGTCCTCTTGTCATTACGACACATTCGACGAATCTGAACACGAGGACGTGCAAAAACTCAAATAGAAAAAAAAAACCTTTCTCTTTCAGAGCAGAAAAAACAGGATTCTTTCGACACGATAGGTTCATGCAGTTGTTCGCCTGCCCTGTTACCGAGGATTTGCAGTGTGCTCGTTAGCAAAATAGAAACGAACGACGTCTGTTTCTAAAGAAATTGTAGACGGTGTTAGATTACATATGTTAGTTTAAGCCTCTCCAAACACAACAAAGGTGTTCCTAAGTAAGGAAAGAAAACTGCAACATTTAGTAAGGAGTTGAGAAAATGGGAAACCTAAGTATAAGGTGTGTTCTTACACAAGATCTCCTGCGCATAAAATCAGCAAATTCATGAGACATGATGAAAATTGCTGAGAAAGTAGCAGGTGCTGAAAAACAGTACAGCATTGATCTGAAAAAGAATATTCCTTTTGGCTAACTAAATTATCAAATAAATGCTAATGTTTTCAACTTTTCCCACCGGCAGTCACTAAAACAAATATGAAATGCGAACAAACCTAAGGAAGCTACTAGAAGGGGCTAAACTTAGCTCCTTAAGACTTCAAATGAAATGAGGATGAGTAAAAGCAGGACGAAGAATTTTAGTACTATTCATCATTCTCTGTTTAGCACCTGAGGAAATGGGAGCAAGCGAAGTCAAGTGATGAATTTGCTACAGCGAATTAAAAGTTAGACGAAAATAACAGGAAATCGAAGTTATAGATTTTTTACATTTAAGCTAATACGATATTCGCAAGTGAACACTTTTATTTACTCGAAATCGCCTTAAATGTCGTTCCAGGTGTTACAAATTTCAGGTACATACCAAGATACTCAGTAAAGAGAAAAGCACATCAACATTCCACAATACCCTGCCTATCCGCCGACCATTCAGGTTTGTATACCATAATAACAGCACATCGCTGTACTGCTTGAACTATTTCCTCACAATAACGTTGCTGTTCCGGGGATGCAAGCATGCGTAAATAGGGTTGTGAGTATAATTAAAGCTGTGTGAAAGCTTCCATGAGACGGGAAGGGCTTTTATAGATTATAGATTAGATAGGTCGTTAGTTTCAGCCTCCCTACCCGCAGCAACAAATGCGATCCAAAGAGAGGAAGGAGGAAGGCACCATTTAGTGTGGAGTTAAGGAAATGCAGGATCTACGCAGAAAGGGCAAAGAAAAAGTAAGTTGTGAAAGAAGATTGTGAAAC
The DNA here is from genome assembly GCA_014220935.1 of Platorchestia sp. MABIK. NCBI lineage: Eukaryota > Metazoa > Arthropoda > Malacostraca > Amphipoda > Talitridae > Platorchestia > Platorchestia sp. MABIK. The sequence goes on along the minus strand of JACJUY010000637.1, from coordinate 176,843 downwards.
AAGATCAAAGTTGAAGAAGAAAGTAGTAGGTGCCGGAAAACAGGACAGCCGTGAACCGAAAAAAGGTGGTCCTTAGCATAACTAAAATATTTTATTTCAACAAAAAAGAAAGCCTACTTAACTCTCAGCTCGGGCCCTCACATTGAAGAGCTTTTACAAGCACAGCGGATTGTTGTTTTCATCGACTTTGGTCAAGTGCAAAAATTTTTGGGCGTCGCTCCAGTTGCAGTCGTCGCTCCTGTACAGTGTGTCCCACAAAAACCCGAACCGAATATTTCATTTTCCCGTATCAGGAATACCATCATAAGAATACCATAAGCATTCAAGTTAATTTTGAAGGATAATTTTACTAGAAATTAAATGCTTACTGTATTTTTATGATAGTATAACTGATAGGGAAAAATAAATACTCGGTTCTGGGTTTTGTGCGTAAAGGGTTCATCGCATGAGGATCGGAATTGTCTCACGATTCCAACAGCTAATCTTTTTGACATTTGAAATTTTGACCTTACCTTGTAAACAGGAATAATGACAGTAGAAAAAGGTACGCGAGGTTAGTATAAGGCGCTAACTTTCTCGCCGTGTTAAAGACGCTAATAATATACATGCGATCGCTCTAAGCATCACAGGAAAATTTAAATCCCACGACGTTAACTCTTACACACAAAGTAAAATTTTCCAACGGCATAGCAGACTGTTGCATGTTGCACTACTGTCGACAGGATTCGTGCTTGCTTCGAAATCCAATGCTTCACTCTACCAACATACTTACGACGGAACTTAAAATTTACATTTTGTGTGGGATTGCGCATCAGATTTTTTTATTACTCGACAATTATATTTATCTCAGCAAAAAAACACCCCGGAGGAGAAAATAAAAAAGAAACACAAAAGAGTGAAGCGAACTCGTCATAGCCGTGTGTGTAGCGGACCTGACTCCGTGCGGGGAGACCCGGGTTCGAGTCTCGGCGCTGTTGGCGATTTTCTCTGTTGGGTATAAGAGAAAAATTCTAAGCACAATACCCCACTCGCCCCAGGTGTCTGAAATGGGTACCGGTCTTCGACCGGGGGAAAGTGTCATGGCGTCCTGGTGTTAGTTATAAGGCATTTGAAAAACCAATGTAAAAGGTGATATGTATCATGCTTCAATTGGAAATAAAGCATCCGTAGATGCCGATGTTTGTTTTAAACTAACTCAAAAATAACCTTCAAAACAGACCCAGCAGCAGCACGGTAGAGGAAACAAGGTAGGGTCATTTTATGGGAGAAAATACTCTAGTTCTGCTAGCCAATAGAAAAGCTTTATTTCAAACAAACTTTGTGACGTCACCAAACCGCCATATCGTTAGGTCAATAGTGGAGCCAGATTTGGGGGTAGCAATGCTACCAGATGCAATATAAGCGCTGCTATTAGTTCGTTGCCATGACGTCAGCAAAACCACACTGTCAAGGAAAAAAGACTTGTTTGAACCTACCTTGTTTCTTCTTCCGTGCCCAGCAGTTAGTTATTCTTCGGCTTGTATTCATATACACACAAGTATACTGTATTCAGGACCACGAATTACTCACGGTACGGTGAAACAAAAGACACTCGAGTACTTCGTGCACCGAGAATCCCAAAATCTCCCCTGCGAATGCGCTAGGTCACAAAGATTCACTGACGATAATTCTCGCCGAAATAAACGTGGCTCACAAAAAATCATAAAACGCACTAAAATATCATAAAATGCGCTAAATTCTTAACGCAGAGGTTCTTCATTCCTGAACATTACTGGTCTATAATTCCTTAAAATTCACCCAAATAATTACGATCATCATCAAAATATTTTATGGTCATTGATCAGAACCACGGTAAAGGAAACAAGGTAGGTTCAAACCAGTCTTTTTTTCGTCGACTGTGTGGGTGTGCTGACGTCACAGCAACGAACCAATAGCAGCGCTCAAATTGCTTCTGGTAGCACTGCTACTCTCAAATCTGTCTCCGCTATTGGCCTAACGACACTGCGGTTTGGTGACGTCATAAAGTTAGTTTGAAATAAAGCCTTTCTATTGGCTACCCGAAAAAGAAGAAGTGTTATTTCCCCCATAGAAATGATCCTACCTTGTTTCCTCTACCATGATCAGAATCCACCACGCATGTGCTGCGCTTAGGCTACTAGCTGCATAACCCCACATAAATTAAATAAATTTTAGAAGAAGATATGATGAAGGAGGGCCAGTTCGTCGAAAGAATTCATGACAATATGAAAAACAAGGCTTACCGAATTTTAATGAACCCCATAACCGACGTTCCATGCGAGGACACTTTTAGCTCACACATTATCAATCATTCAAGTCCCATGCACTCACACTAACTTCAAGTGCTAAGCAGAAACGCTCATTGGCAGAGACGATCTCTTTGAGATATGCTTCAGAAGCTTTCAGTTACTTAGCAATATTTGCTTCTCAATAATTACTGACAGACAAACCCCCTCAAAAAAATTTCAGTGGTGAGTCCACAAGTGCCAGTTTTCGTTAGTATGGCAGCATGCTCGGCACACATTGAGTGAGAGCCATTCTTTGCCACCCTCCAATTAATTAATTAATGTATTTATTTAAGCGCGACTCTACTGAACCATAAAAGACTAAAAATATAATATAAATTCTAATTCATTTTTGAGACTGTTTAAAACCACACTTTACTTGGTGTTTGCCCTGTTCTGTCGCTGAAAAAGGTTTATTTGAACAGACTACCTTCGAATCATAATCTAAATGATGTTTAACTCAATCATTACAAACACAGGCCAAACAGTTGCGCTAAAGGAAATGACAAGTCTAAAATTTTGAACTCCTGTTAAACTAATTTTAATTTATACATCTAGAAGTCAGTACATTCAGAAATTAGACCGCTCTCTAAGTACAATGTATGTGTGTAGCTCATTGATACACAAGAATTAAATATAAATTGTCTTGCCTTGCAATAGAAAATTATTTTTGTAAGCGTTAGGCTTTTGTGTTTTTGCTTTCTGGGACATGACGCTTGATTAGAAGCCAACAAAAGCGATATTTTTTCAAGACGATTATTTTTCAGATTTCATTAGCAGCGATTGAAGCCTAGCGCTCGACAAAAATTCCAGTGAAACAGGAATTCAGTCAGCGTCATTAATAAACAACATCTTTACATCTGTTTGGGCCGAATTGTTGCTTGGACGAAGCAAGTCCGGCGTTTGAAATTCTTCTAGAATTACACAACTACCATTTCTTTGGCACACCTTAAATTTACCAGCGAGACTGTAGCTAGAACGAGAGACGAGCAAAGCGCGGCAGCGCAACGCTCTCTAAAACATACACAAAATTCTTCGGGCCTCATTTTCAAACAATTTATGTTGCCGTAGCAACTCGAGTTCTACTAAATATATTTACGCTACCAACTGTACGACTAAGACTACGCAAATTGTTTGAAAATCTTGCCCTGGAAGCACACGGCCTCTATGTGCACAGGGAACTTTGGTAAGAGATCGGCATTTGGTTCAACATTTGGTTACTAAGTAGGAACGCTTTGGTTGCTTATGTAGCCCGTCCATTGGTATTATACAACTTAGTCATAACATATGTCATATATCTCAAGCCCACAAATGCATACACTTATTTGGAATTAAATACATTTGTATAATCTAAGAATGTATAGATGCAATAACCTAAAGGGCATATAGAGCCATGAAAATAAGCATGTACAAAAAATGCCCCTCGAACGGACCATCCGCATTATTTGAACGGACTTCTTACTCAAAAATTAAAAATTGAAAAAAAACATAAGAAAAAGAAAAACAATCACATGGTCGTAAACTCGCTCACCTCGAAAGTTTAAGCACAAAATTTGGATGTGCAGGAATCTCACCTTTAGAAGTCGCGTTCACGTCCTGTTGAGGTATCCGACGCAAAAATCGGATGATCACTCACGTAACAAGCAGCGTGGCATCACACCAACAGCTTAATATTTCAGCCCCATAGAACGAGGCATTTCTATGCTTCTTCATCATCATCATGTTGTTATTTTTGTCAGTTCACTCTAATGAAAGGAGGCACCAGAGGACATGGTACCAGAGCAAGCTAAAACTAAGAAATATCTCCACAAAATAGTAGTAGAGACTAGCGCGTCGGAATTAAATCAAGTTACACATTGAAATTACTCTTTTAAGCGAAGATGACCAAGAAAACTGGAACGCATTCAAAAAATAATCATCGTAATGGATATTACAACAATCGTCACGTAAATATACAACACACTTTGTGAGAATCAATGCAAAAGACTCAAGACGAGTGTACGCGTATTGCTATGTGAAAATATTGCTCAAGATTGACAGCACGTTGTACCGAGTCGCATGAAATAAAAGTAGAATAAAAAAGAGCAATAATTGTCATACCAGGCTTGGATTTGTTATCTGCTGTAGTAGAAGCAGGTGCGCGCAGCGTAATCAAAACAAGGAAACGCAGTCTGTTGAACTTTTTCCCCGATACAGGAACAACGAAACTTTTTCTGGCTGGCGTTTCGTCCTTCGTGTATCGTGTCATGGACTTGACACAGCAAAGTGGTAATCTTGCTTATAACACATAAGTTATGCTCTAGTTCAACACTGTTAACGCTGTAACCTACTAGTATGCGAGTGCGATTAGATGGCCAGTTGTTTCACGATTCTCGAAAATAACCGGATACTACTAACAGGCAAGTTTGTAGTATGATCTTACACGCAACTTATTTGAGAATGAGATGTTACATGGCCACTGTCATTCCCCGCTGCTAAATAAAGTTTACTTCCTTAAGTAAATTACACTACGCCAAAATAATTAAAGACTTAGCCCGATCATTTGAACACGACAGCGTCTGTCAATAGCATGGTCAACGACACTGTGATCGTAAAGTAAACGATCTCATCGTCCTAAATATTCATGAATTCCAGCACCAACAAGGAAAACGCATAAAAACTGACCTTTTTGCCGTAATCGACCAAAGGAGAAATTGGTAACTAAGGTAAAGAAATAAAAAATAAAATGAATTCGAGTGTAGCGAGGCACAATTATTCAACACTTAGACCACAACGTGCGCCACCGGTGGCCACGGAGGAGATTTTCATAATACAGTTGACCGACCAGCAGTCACAAACTCAATCGTCATGAATACTTAATCAAAGCTAAACGAAGGCATGACCCTCTTCATGCTGGCTCTTTTCAAAATTTTTCAATACAACTGACTTTAAATTTGAACTAAACATTGCACTTCACACTAACCAATTGCAGTTAAGAGTATCAACAAACGCACGCCGCGCATCTCACAAAGCAGAGCTCGACTATTCTCTCACGAAGCAGAGCTCGACTATTCTCTCACGAAGCAGAGCTCGACTATTCTCTCACAAAGCAGAGCTCGACTATTCTCTCACGAAGCAGAGCTCGACTATTCTCTCACGAAGCAGAGCTCGACTAATCTCTCACGAAGCAGAGCTCGACTAATCTCTCACGAAGCAGAGCTCGACTATTCTCTCACGAAGCAGAGCTCGACTATTCTCTCACGAAGCAGAACTCGACTATTCAAGGTTAACAATTGCAGTTAAGAGCGTTAACTAAACGCACGCCGCGCATCTCACAAAGCCGACTACTCAGTAGGGTGGTCCGTCATATCGTGTTTGTGCTGTCGCCACGCATGTCTCCGCACGCTCTCCCAGTGCATAGCGCTGTACGGACACGCGACGCAGTGGTAAAGGCGCGGGGCAGCCGTGATGATACCGCCGCTGCTGACCGACCGCTGGTACAGACCACTTTGGGAGGATGACACACAAACGAAGCTTGGCTGCAATGCACTGCTTCCAGAGCTCGAGCTCGGCCTCAAACCAGTGCTGGGAGAATCACCATCGCGCACTACCGACATCGCCGGCATGGAAACCTCTACGCTAACAGGAAGACTACTGGTGATGCTTTCAGAAGTGGGTTGTGGGCTAGCAACACTTTGTGTCGTGAGAAAAGCAGGCGATGCTCTGAGATTCACGCTAGTGTTTTGGCTAGAATTTGGGACAACTAGGTTCTTATTGTTCACGGAATCGGAAACAAGGCCGCCGGTCTGTAGGTAGATCTCCGAGGTGTTTGCGCTTGATGGTCCACTTGCAGGACGGACGAGAAGCCCCAACTCGCTTACTTTTGAACCCTCAGGAGACGAGAAACTTCTAGTGATGGTTATCTGAGGTACCGAAACGGAGCAGCGCGATGTTGACAGTGAAGCCCTGCAGATGGGAGTTACGGAGACGTCTGGAGTGAGAAATAACTCTGAGGACAAAGCAGTTGAAATTGGCATGCAGGAGTCGCCCTGGCTGACGCGGCTTGGGTCAAGTGAGCTTGTCTTAGCAGCCTCAGACGACGGGTTCGTGTGGCAAAGTTCCAGCGAACTACGGACGCGAAGGCGAGCCTTGTGTCCTCCAGCATCCTACGAAAGAAACATCAGTTCGAATAAGGGCAGAAGAGGGGTATTGTTTAGACCACTCTTCACTCGACACCACACACGGAAGTTTAGACAACACACACCTGAAGCATCACTCCTTGAATGCTATGTGACCGGTGAATGACTGACGATGTAATGACGCCGAGTCTCAAAATGCGTATTTCAACGTGTAATGACAGTATGTGAGTTTTGTTAATTATTAAGCACGTTGTGAGTCACCATGCGCGAGCCCAAGTCAAATAACTAGAAGATGAAATCGCTTCCGAGTTCAGTTAATGGACGGTTGCTACACATGCAAAGCGGAATATTACGAGCAATGGAAAAGAATATCGAAGCGCAGATTTGGTAAAAAACACTCTCTGCATAGTAGCCCGAGTAAAGTGGTTAGATGAATAGCAATTCTTGGCATAGAAGGGAATTAATCCGCACTCAAGATAGAATTAATAGAAACAATTACGCTAGACCTAACAGCTCTCCGCAATTTCTTTTAAAAATCAAAGAGTTGAAGTACTGTCGGCGAAAAGACACGTCAGTAATGGGATATTCTGACAAGTAGTATTAAGGATTGGTTGATAAAAATAAAGGCTGAAAACTACCATTGCCTCAATAGATCATGTATCTCAGGAATCCCTGCTCAACTGACGAGGGGCTCGATAAGACAATCTTTCGAGGAGAGGGCGGAGAGTAATTCTTCTCCTATTGCCAGTTTCGAGGGAGTCGTGCAGTATGTTACTCTCTCCCATACCTCAAATGGAACGATACAAATAAAACAAACTCCGTATTTATGTTATCGGCAAGTTGCAGCTCATGAATTTCTTCAATTTAAAAAAAAATACACTTGTTTGAATTGTTCTTCCTGCCGTCAGGCGTCGTTAGGCATTTTAATGTACTGTGAGTCTAACCACCAACGTTCAGAGTCAACGCAGTCAAAATAGGCACCGTTGATTTTAGCAGTATTGAGCGACGGGACGTTCCAGCCAGACGCATGACGGCAAAGCCATGGTAGAAGAAACAAAGTAGAGTCAAAAAAGTTTTTTCCGACGCCCGTGTGGCAATGCTGACGTCATGGCAACGAACCAATAACAGCGCTCACATTGCATCTGGCACCACTCTTGGCCTAACATGTCGCAATGGTGAAGTCATGAGGTTTGTTTAAAATAAAGCCGTTCCATTGAATAGCCGAACAAGAGGTGTACTTTCCCCCATAGGAATGACTCAACCTTGTTCCCTCCACCGTGGGCAAAGCCCTGGTATTGGGAGATCACAAGGACGAAGCAAAAGCAAATTATGTCCAGGACCACTTTATTGAGGTCAAACATCTTGCAATTCGTGATTCATTGAAGTATTCTGCAGAGTACGAGCGTAGCGATGCACTGGAAAGGTTAAGTGAAAATAACCACAAAAGCAAAGACTAGCTGTAATTAAATTGTTCATTAAAAATTAATTTCACCTTTTTTTTCTCATACAAATAGAAATTAATAACAAATTAACAAGCATTAAACAGTTTAATACACATAATTTACGAGCATGGCATAGTGAAATGGCGCCATAATGCATGAACTAATTTCTGCTACGTACAGTGTAATTTTTGTAGACAGGAAAGAATTCTTCGTGGGGTTAGAACACGTGAATAGAAATGAAGAAAAATTAAAAGGCACGATTCCACACGAACTCTTCGACAGAAATCTTATTTCAATCACTGGCGATGGATAAGCGTTTTCACCAGTTCACGGTCGCAGCGATGGTAAAATGACATGTTCTACAAAGAACGTGTTCATTTCGCATTTCACTTCTGCAGTCGTTATCTACACCAAGTCGGGAAATAGTCGAGCGTGTGAGTTGGGAAATATCGAGCGTGTGATAGTCTAGAATTGCAGCTGAGGCTTTTATACCAGAGGTCACTCGTGCTACTGAGTGTCTATTGTACGATATCAAGTGCAGGTAAAACAAACGAGTCCCTGATAACACGATGTATAGTTCATAACAAATGGTTGGATGCTGCAAAATGCCCTGGATTTAGTTTCCAAATCATTTACCTCGTCGGAGCGCTATAGCTGGCATCTTAAGTCTACTAAGATCTTACGCTGCCAGCTGTACTGTTAAGACGACGTAAATTGTTTGAAAATCCTGCAAAACAACTGGCTTACCCAAAATTTTGTCTGGATAAATTTGAAGAGAGTACGCTTACAGCTCACGTTATGTTGTCAGGCAAAGAACTTTCGAGTGGGAAGTTCAAGAGTCAAAATGACTAAGTACCAGGAAAGTCGCTTACAAGACATCCCTGACCCCAAGAGACAGTTTCCACTCGTCAAAACCCCGTCTCGACTGTAGCGTGAGCGGCGAAAAGCATGGAGAACTCGCTTTATTTTTTTACCATGGTGAGAAAATGAGCATTGAAGATTTGTACGTAGAATAAATTTCTCCCATGTGCTTTAGAAGACTAAAAAGCATACCAGAAACAAGCGAGTTATTGTACAACACGACAGCGCACTGTCTCACGTCTAACAGGGAACGGTGATTTCAGGAAGTTCTTCTGAGGGTCTGGAGGAAGGAAATGGGGCCCGCACAATCGTCTGATCTCAACCGAATGGATTTTTCTCTTCGAGTCATTCTAGAGCATTATCCCCTAAACCGAAGCACATAAGAGCTGGCTAAAAAAGCCATGAGACAAAATTTCTTAGAAAGCAGCGAAGTAACAGGTTGGAGTGATGTAGCAAAGAAAGACGAAAGGAATCCCAGTTAATCATAGATTAAATGTTAGTTTAAGCCTCCCTGACCGTAACAAAGGAGTTCCAAAGATAGGAAAGACGAATGCGTCATTTAGTGTGGACTTAAGGGAACGCGGAATATATGCACAAGGTGCATAGAAACAGCAAGTTAAGAAAGAAGCCCATGAAACAAGATTAAAGTTGAAGAAGAGAGTCGTAGTAGGTGCTGAAAATCCAGACAGCACTGGACCGAAAAAAGATGGTCCTGAACATTACAAAAAAAATTATTTCAACAAAAAGATGGTCTACCTAACTCTCAGCGCGGGACCGCAAATTTTCCCCCAGGGCGTGCTAATTCCAATAGATACAATAGTTGTATCCCTCTGAAGGGCGAACGTAGTAACTTTTTTTTTTGCCTGGATCAGAAATGTGTTTATTATTTCAGACTAAAAAATTTCGTCCGCCCAGTATATCATGAATTCCACTTCGCCACCCGAAATTGATGTGCCAGACAATAATGCTCATTTAAAGAAAAGAGGGGCTAAAAAGAAACTAAATGCAACAGCTAAATACTTAACAGAAGGAATATACATAATCTAGTTAGGGATTCATTTCAACAATTTGTGAAACAAAATTTACTAGTTTGATGACACTGAGGTGTTGCACTCGGTTCAGACCATACGACGCTGGACAGGACCTACATGCCGCACGACTTTAGTGAGCTCATCAGTACCTCCAGATTAAGATCCCAGCATATAGAACTTAGTTCGTGCACTGAGATCACCGACCAAACACGACATTTTCAAACGCAAATGTAGAGTCACGAAATTAAAGGAAACATATGTCTTCATGCTTCGCGAAATAGAGGAGTCTGTACTAAACCCGAAGGTTAAGGTTACAGTTAGCACTTATCAGAAAATACACACCTCAGCATAGAAAGCACATCATAGGCAATGACAGCTTGCATATACAGCCAATCACACCAAGGTAGGACAGCAATGTAGAGTAGCTTCTATATTACTAACCACGCAGCGCTATCCATGTAAACATAAAGATTCTTCAATGAGAAAACATCTGTTGTTCATACATCGTCGAATAAACCAAGTGTTCAGCTATTGACATGAATACAAAACTAGTATTTTAAATATACACTATGAACACTCTTACCAGACTATATGTAGCTATCAACCATGCGTTAGAAATACTTGAGAGACGCTTTGCAGCACAGCGTATGTTTCGCGCTTCCTAAAACACAAATTCGCTAGTCCCACTAACACAGCTCCTGCTTACTCTAAGCACAGCGTCAAGTGTATACTCAATTCAGACAAAATAATAGTAGCTACCTATACAATCTCAACATATTACTCCCCGTCATCTGAACAGTTTGCCTCAATTTCTCAAATCCAGTGACATAATTGATTGCGCGCACTCGGAAGTCGAAGCCGGCTCTGAAGTCGAACATTCACGTGTGGAACCTCAACACACTGTCCGTCATGCCACACAGGCTAACCCGAGATCTGATTTCAAAGCAATTTATGTCATTGTAACGATAGAGCCAGCATTGCATGTTCGTGTGCGTCCTTAGCTTTTGGCTACTAATGTCTTTCTGGCGCAAATCCCCACAATGGAGTTTTTCTTCAATTTAAATGTGAACATACGGTAACTGAGCATCGAACACTTCAATTTAAATGAGCACTGAACATCTGGTAACTTTGTAGAGCTGCTAAATGTTCAATATTCAATTTACATTTGAAATACGTTGAAACTCGGGGATTCTGGCTAGAAAAGACACGTGATACAGCCAAGTGGACAGAATTAGTTTCGCAGCCGGCTCTGCTCCTAGGACGACATGCAGAATCTGGCTCCAGAGCGATAAACTTAGCCCAGCCCACGTTGCAAGTTCGCAAGCCTAACTCACGCGACAGTTAGAATGCGGTGTTCTTATCAAAATCAAACGAAGCCTTTCAATACAGTCACTGCGCCAGTGCAGCATGCCTCGCGTGGCAGCGCTAACAGCAACAGGAGTGACACAGATCAAAATTACCATCCGGTAACAAGCAAATCATTCCAAAGCGTAGGGCATAAAATGGATTACATCAAGTTTCCATCATGAGTCCGGCCTTCCTCTCCTCGACAATCTTGTTCTATAGTTTTGTAAAATCAGTATACTTAAAATCATGCTCATGATACCTCTGTGTTTCGACATATTGTCGCCCAGTACGTTCCACTTTTCTTACAGTGGTCAGCGATCACGAAACGTGCTTCAATACCCAAGCGCAGTCGGCGCTGAAATGATATGTCTTTCGATAAAAAGATTCAACTCTAAAAACGAAGTTTCATCTTTAATTTCATGCATAACTTCCACGGTAAAGAATGGATTACAAGTGTGTTTAAGCGTCCCTAAGGCCTTACCACATCAAAGGCGTTCCAGAGCGAGAAACTTTTTAGGTGTAATAGTCGCACCTTTTGATGGCACCCAAGTCTTATTAATGATGGGAATCAAGCAGTTCCTTCGTTACTGACCGCTACTGCTAGCAACTGCAATTGCACACCACAAACACCAGCATTCACTTCACATACAGCGTGTATGTTTCACTAAAACATGTTTCTTCACTAGGTTGTTTTCAGGCAAGTGCGAGGAACGAGATCAGAGAGTGCTATTTTAATGCTTGTAAAAAAACCGTGATACGTCTTTCATTCAGACCGTAAAAAATTCGTCCACTCGGCATTTTCTTTGAAGCGAGTACCTTGCGTTCTTAATACGCAGCAATGCTGGCCAACATAACAGGAATTACCGATAAAGGAACATAACATTCGAACAAAAGCTATTGAACAGAGAAAACAGGTCGGCACTTTTCTCCTTAGTAGTATTTTTTTTTTTGACGTGGATTGAGAATCAGAGTCGAACCGTAAACATTCGCATTTAGAACTCGCACATCAACGTGCCTCTTCGCACCGCCAGCCCACAAGAAACTTTCACGTGTGCCAACTGCCATGCATCATAAACATGAAAATTATCATTATAATTAACTACCATAGTGAAAGATTATCTCACCCGTGATGTGCAGTGTTGGTAGATTTGCTCAGCAGGTTTCTAGGAACATGGGAAACTATTTGAGACTGAAGTGAAGGCGCAATGAAGTAGGAAGAGCAATAAAATTCGAAGCTCTTCACAAATCCGACCTTTGATTCAACTACCGAAATCAGTCGAAGAATAATAGCGGTGAACACCTCGAAAATAAGGGAGTACGAAGCATTAGAAAAACAATGTAGACACGTGGAAGAAAACCACAAAATAATCACAATCTTCTTATGAGAGAAATGAATGACATACTCCACAGAGTTGAGGAAGTAATCTTGAACAACCCCCATACAAGTCACCAAGAGTGCTTCTGAGGAGCGGCCAACATTCTTCCAGGCGATGGAGTTTTGGGAAACTCAAAATTCCGTCGTTGATCATGAAGCGTCAATCCAAAAGTCCAATCCAGAACCTCCTACACACAACCTAGTGTGAATTCTTTTCTGATTACTTGCAATGTTCGATTTCGTCTCAGGGCAAGCAAGCAAAAGTATACCTTGAAACTTTTAGGTATCAAGAGAATTCTATTAGAGAAAAAAATTCATTCCGAGTGCATTCGCATTAGATACTTTTCAACAAAAGGCTTTGAACACTAATTTCAAGACTACCAAGATTGGTTGAGTTAAATACAATTGTGGAGTACATCAGAGCAGTCTTTGAATCAAACTTCGAAGGAATAGATTAAAGCGATAGGAGAAAATTCATGAACAAGTATAATTAGATTAGATTATTAGTTAGTTTAAGCCTCCCTATCCGCTACAAAGGCGATCCAAAGAGAGGAAGGAGGAANGCCCTCACATAGTCCCCCTGGGAGCGCTAATTCCCATAGATACAATAGTTGTATCCCCCTGAGGGGTGAACAAGTATAATTAATACGTAACCCAACACGACTTACAAGTAGTTACAAGTCGACATTACCGATGCATCTTCGTCGGCCTATCCTCAGATCGTCTCCATAAACCCCTCAATGAACAAAGGCGACTGCCACCACCATGAACTCTACGGTAAGATTTAGTTCAACGGGTACACAATGCCAAAAAACTGCTCGACCCACCATTTTCGGAAGAATCGTGGTCTGCGCACTTACTTATTAACCTTCAAAATAATTTCGATTCTCTATCGTTTGGCTTTATTTAAAAAATTAACCAGAAAAGTAAACGTCCTTTGACGTGACTAAAATTACTCCCGTAATGCGTTACATGAAAATTTGAAATTCTCATAGCTGCACGTTAGTCGACCACGTCACTGCCTTGAATTTACAAAGCGTCGAAGGCCTCATTGAGCTAATTAAAGTTGGTCAAAATCTCATTGCATTCGAAATGGAAACTAATTTTTGAATAAATCGTTCATACGTGTGCTTGTGGTGCAGTTCAATCGTCAAGCGTCCATAATTGACCTTTGTCTATTGTTAGAAGCGTTTGTATTTGTCGCTCTGCCACACGGTCCCACTGATCTCCACCTTACCAGAAGGCAAAACTCGAGCGAAGGTTTAAAATTCAAAGAAAAACAGTTTGTCGAAGAATACTTTTAGTCATACATTATTTACAATCGTGTTTCGAATTATGGGCAACAATTAAACAACTACAACAGGGGATAAAAAGCGTCGAGTACATCAAGTGTGTATTCCACAGTAACGGCGACGTGTAAGCGTATGTTCAGAAACTCAACCGCCCTGAAGACACAGTCCTCGGCTCAAGAATGGTAGCTGAGGGGTTGCTCCCTCATCCGCGCCAGATGCCCTTCAATGAGCCTTCTAGGTCGCATGCGGGAGAGATGCACACCGAGCTTGCTGACGTGGTTGAGAACGGCCATGCTCCCCACGCGCTCAAGTGAGCGATAAAACACTCCCATAAGCACGGATAAGAATGGGAATCACATGCCGCTCACACCGTCCATGCTACACAAATCTCAACCACTCTTGAATTCCCGGATGCCTCAACTTCGATGAGAACCACACAATTCGTTCTGCGTGTAAGAGTAACTACGATAGTCTCAAAATATGCCTTCGCATATATGGCACATATAACATAAATCTACAAAAAATCACTGAACAACCTTACAAGAACGCAAGTAACAATAACAGCAATATCGTACATGAGAAAATACTACTTACACAATACACAGCAAATGAAAACAGTGTTGGAACACTTTAAAGTCTTGTCATTGCTCTATCCGTTCAACAGCTAACTAAGTAAGAAGAGCGTATACAGTTTTGAGAGCGAAGCGACGGTCTTCACGACTAACAAACACGACTGGCACACACGCTTGCTTTCTGAAGCATAAGGTAATTTGCCCTTCGAATTGCCACCTAATGTTGTATCATCGACCGGGGCAGAAACGATATTAAAATGCGGCAGCCGAACTTGTTTTCACTAGAATGAAGCAATCGTGACCGTGAGTGCCGTGCCCCGTTTTCATGCTCTCCCGCAGAGACAAATGAATGTCCTTTTTTAATATAATTCAGGTCATAGATTCCCAACAACACAACTTTCCTAACCGCCCTGGCGCCTCTCAAAAACCTAATGACATCATTTCAAAACTTCAGCACGTCTTGAAAATGAATAGAAGTTGTTTTACAATGAGCATCATGTTTCCATGTCTCCTAACCTAGTACACGAACGTCTTCTATTTTTACGAGTTCGCTTGAAAATGGACAGTAATTGTCCTAGCAGTAACATAGGTTTGTTAGCGCTTCAGTATCTCAGACTAAATCACGCCGCACGTCTCGTAGTTCAAATACCAAACTTCACTCCACTTCAGTAAAAAGTACCATGTAATCATTAATACGGTGATCATTCAAATTATCAATACAGAACAAGGCAAAATCCGTCACCGATGTCATTTCAACTGTCACATTATCACTATTCTCGCCATATGTGGGTTCCAACTGATCTTTGCACCATCACCCACTATACCATGCAATATCCGTATGCATAGAGCTGTCAAACCCTGGGAAGGGTTTCAGTTACTCGTACCCAGGGTAGAAAATGGATAGAAATAATTGTTTCAAAGGGAAAAATAATTTAAACATGAAATAAAATGTGGTAATATTATTTCGTATTATTCAAACCTAATCAAGTGTCAACTTGTGAACTTTTCAGTCAACATAAAAAACATCCACTACCCAATGCAACAAAGCCTTGTAGCTTCGCTATCTGAGAGGCCCTCAACATACAATGTTTACTTCGGCATGCCACCCAATCCTTGAAAAAATATGTACAATAAAAAATCCAAGTGCTTAAGTCTGTAAGTTTGAGTACTTACCAATGTAACGCAACACTTTCATTTCTCCATTGAATGAAAATTCAAAGAAAGAAATTGTTCCAATGGCGGCAGGACTAATTCAACAATAACAATTACGATAAGCCGCAAATAATAGACAACAATCCTAGAACGACAACAATTGAAGGAGAAACAAGTTAGAGGTGCGAACACAACAGTTAACGCACGTTAAATAGTGAACAGAAAGGCGCCGCCAGCTTCTAACACAACAGCGTGCGTTCCTGAACCTTGGTTTTGCCCTGCACTACCGGCAAGAGATGCATGCGAAAGCGCAACTCCAATACTTAAAGCGACTTACGTAAGTCCAATTGGACCCTTTACGTCTTGTTTCCACAACAGACATTTGAAATTAAAAGTTAGGCCAATGGCAAACAGCAATGACAACGTAGCTAAATGGAAAGTTGAAGATTCTAACGTAAATTCTAAATAGAAAGTTGCAAATTTTGACGTAAATTATCACCAACTATTAAACTTCGGTTTTTCTCAACCTACGTGATTTCTTAACAAAATTGAAAGTACACGGCTTCATTCCAAGAGTAGTAAAAGAAACTAAAACATCAGCATCTCCAATGGTAGAGGCACTGACAATAGAGGCACCGTTAACATTTCGAAGAAACAAACTACTCAGCTCCCGAGAGCAGAAATAGAAACTACAAAGCTCGTCAATTCTGCCCATGTTTGCGTCTATAGCCACACCCTGTAAAGTGGATACTAGAACCTTATTTAATTGAAACGAACTGTTTTATTCTCATTTTTAAACCCCTATGAGTTATACTGACATTTATTCGAAAGTTGTTAACACAACAGTGAAGGAATCTAAAAAACG
Source organism: Platorchestia sp. MABIK (assembly GCA_014220935.1). Taxonomy (NCBI): domain Eukaryota; kingdom Metazoa; phylum Arthropoda; class Malacostraca; order Amphipoda; family Talitridae; genus Platorchestia; species Platorchestia sp. MABIK. The sequence goes on along the minus strand of JACJUY010000637.1, from coordinate 160,485 downwards.
ACACCCACTTATATATAAATAATTCAATGACTACTAATTTCAACGGATGAACTTAATTTTCAACTCAAAAATACCGCCGGTAATTCTTGAAGCGGCATGTGCGCTTATCGCAACTGAAATTAACAAACCAGCGACCGTGGAAAAGGTACAAAAAAAGGGGAAGAATGTTAACTCAAAACATACCTAGTACGTTTTCCAGAGAATCCAGACCCAGCGTGAGGGGCCCAAAATATCTTCGGGTGCAGCACAAGCCCTACTACGTCGGACCACATCACATGTGCGATCATGTTTCCGCCACAAAACGTTAAAACCCTCACAAAGTGCGCCGTAGTCACGGTAGAAGAAACAAGGTAGGGTCAAACCAGTTTTTTTACCGTCGACCGTGTGGCAATGCTGACGTCATGGGAACGAACTAATAGCAGCGCTCATTTTACACCTGACAACACTGCTAGCCCTAAATCTGGCTCCACTATTGGCTTAACGACATGGCAACGAACCAATAGCAGCGCTCATATTGCATCTGGGAACACTGCTAGCTCCAAATCTAGCACCACTATGGACCATACGACATGCCGCAATTGTGACGTCATAGTTTGTTTAACGCATATTGGTCAGCCAAACAAGAGGCGTTTCCCCNATAGAAGTACACTCTACCTTGTTTCCTCTGCCGTGGCCGTAGTTATGCTCAAGTTAAAAACACGACACAGACGAGCGTCGCACGAAAATGTACGTCTGGAACATTCCCTTCCAGGTCGGTCGTGTTGAACGACAAAGTAAGCAACTTCCTAATAAGTTTTCATTTACATAAGGAATAAAAACTGAGACTTGATCGTAACATGTCTACAGCATTTTTGAACAATCTCAGAATTTCGTGAGCAACTGAACCAAATCTTAACGCCTAAATTAACTAGACTTCAAATAAACCTGAAGCAAAGTATGACAACTATTAAAGACCGACACCTCATCAGGTGTGAGCGCCGTCAGTTCTAGAGTCACTTGAAGAGGTCGGAAGGTCGTGCGAGTTGCTGCCAGGTGCAGACACAACCACGTTGCCATTATTTGCGCCGCTTGAAGATATAATAAGCGGCGTCACCATCCGTTCTTTCACAAGACTGATCGGTCCCACAGTCGACGACGCAGCCACAAGCTGAGGTTGCTGACGGGGTCGCTCTCGGCCTTGCAGCATAGAAGAGGAAGAAGCTATCGAAGTGGTGAGAGGAGTCTGCGCCACCGCGACAAAATGAGATTGTGGTAACAGGTGCAACTGTTTCTGCTGTTGGATAGCAGTCTGCTGAATAGGCGAGTGCTGTTGTTGTTGCTGCTGCTGCTGCTGTTGTTGTTGCTGCTGCTGCTGCTGTTGAACTGGCGAGTGTTTCTGCATTTGAACAGTTCTAGGCTGATATTGCTTGTGTTTCACGGCCAACTGCTGAATATGTGGCAGAAAAAGTTGCTGCTGAGAGACAGTTCCCGGTTGTATTTGCGAGAAGCCGAGCGCAGCCGCAGACACCGGCTGTAAAATAGCCGTGCTGCAAATGCTATTCGCGCCAGTACACAATGTAGAAACAGAAGCATCATCCATCTTGGCCGGCGATGCCCGACTCACATGACGCGGAACAGACACACCAGCTGGAGAGGCAACGCAGCGCACATTGTCACCAGCGGCATCCGAGGAGTCGCCCATTTTGCCAGCCCGCTGCTCCATGTCCCTCACCAGCGACATGCGGCGATGTATGACGTCCGCAGCGCTGGTGGGAGTGTGGAGACCCGACGGTGTGGGCAGCGACAGCATCGAGGGTACCACCAAAGGAGAGGACGATCCACTTTGTGACCCAATAACACTAGGAGACGCCAAGAGCGATGACGCCGAGGCCGCTACACTTCCCAGGGAAGGTGAAGGGCTTAGGAATACCGTCGGGTGGATGGCAGACGAAGAAGGAGAAGAAGGAGGTATGAGCGAGGAAGCCACCGTAGAGAGGAGAGGTGTTGGAGTGGAAGGCGAAAGAGAATAAATCGGCAGATTAAGAGCAGCAGCAGAAATGTTACTCACTGGTATAGGAGATAACATTGAGGAAGATATTAGGGTGGGAGCACTAGAGAACGAGTTTGGGTTGCTAGTTCTCTGTACCGCGAATGTCGAAAAAATAGGAGAATTGATTGCGGGCGACAACGGCCCAATAGATGAAACACTAGACGTGAGCTTTTGCATTATCGAAGGTCTAATGGGAGAATGGATGGTCCGCGGCGTGAGCTGAAGGTTCACGCCGCTCTGGGGCGGGGCGTTGGAGTGTGCTGGGCCCACCACCGGAATCATTTGACTCACGGCAGCGACCTGCTTACTAACGCTAGACGGAGAAGTCTCCTTCATGTCGATGGCTTGAAGGAGGATTTCCATGTTGTGTTGCTGAGGCTGCTGACTCGCTACAGTCACTGTAATCGGTGCAGGAGACTGAGGAACGATACCTGAGGCCTCTATCACCATGAATGATTCGTTTTCTTGCGACAAATTCTTACCGTCAGACTTGACGAGACCGGAAGGGAGCTTGAAAAGTGTCGTCTGAGCCTTGTTAGCAACGTCCATAAGAATCAGCGACTTCGTCCCTTCTTTGCCAGGAACGCTGAGAGTTGCCGGTAATGATGGCTGACCAAACGCAAAAGTTGCCGAAATGGTGGCGTTCTCAGAGGAAATCATAGCAGCAGGGCCGCCTGCACCACCAAGAAGAGAGCCTGGAGCAGTGCTCGTAGAAGCTTCAGGAATCGAGTCGACACTGCTCCGTGTACCTTTAGAATCTTCCGTAGCTAACGCAACCGTCACGACTGATGACGTGTTGGTAAGAACTGCGGTCGCTTTCGACGACTTTTGCTCATTAGTAAAAGAAGGATCGATTGTTAGGACAGTGTTAGAGGCGCCCGCAGGCTGCTGAGACCCACCCTTCATCAAGAGTGTCTTGAGCAGAGGATCAGGTAGAGGCACAGGAGAGAGTGGTGTAGCAGAAGAGCGCGGTACGAGCAACGGAGTCGGCACCGCCGTCCCTTCCTGAGTAGAACGATGATCCGATTCTGAACCTGCATGAACGACTATTCTACCACCCGTGTCATCCTGTAACCCGCCCTTCGCATTATCGACTATATGCGACTCTCCAGAATATAAATAATTTAACGTGCCCTTTGATAAAAACGGTACGACCGCAGGGCCTTCTTCCTCTGCATTGCTCAGCATTCTAGCAGCCTTCTTCTTTTTGGAACTAGAAACGTTTAAATTGCAGTCGCTGACCCCGTTATTGTGAGTATGAACGTCATCTAGAGCGGAGCAGTCGATGCCGATATCGGCAGTGTTGACCGTGGCAGCGAGGACAGAGGCACCGGAGGAGTAAAGTTCAGATGCACCAGACGACGGCAAGATCTTGGCAACAAAGGCAGCAGCGGCGGCGGCGGCAGAAACGGAGTCGGTGGCTGCTGCTGCGGTAGTTCCAGGCTCTACGGACACCACCACAGCCGGACCTCCTCTTCCACGCCTCGTTTTAACGTAAGCCAGCTGCTCGTTGTGTATCTTGGAGAGGTGAGTGCGTAAGTTCGAGCGCTGAGTGAAGTTCTTCTTGCAAATAAGACACTGATATGGCTTCTCTCCGGTGTGCGTTCGTATGTGATCCTTCAAGTGAACCGATAATCTAAAATTCTTGCCACACCACTCGCACCTGTACCTCTTGTCCTGAGACTCTTGCCAACACACCTTGGGGACAGAGAGAAAAACGAATAACTACACAACTGAAATTTAATCACCTTAAAAGTAGACGATGACATAATTAAATGCTTCCACAAATGAAAGATGACACGCAAATCATAGGAGAACGAAACCCACCCCATTCAATATTTCTACCAGAAGCAGCACTGGCTGTTATGGTCGCAAACTGCGGCAGCGATATTAGCGTCAATGTCGCGCGTGAAAGCCATGTCATTTCTAGATTACAGAAGTAACCCCTTGCACACACGCAGGTCAAAATGGCCTTCCGTAGGCAAATGCGAGCAAGCAAAAATGCAGCCGCCGCTCAGCTGGTTTCTAATTCATCGATCGCAAACGCTGCGCTTCTGAGCGTATAGAGCTTTTGGTTATTTTAGCACGCGAATGTGGTGTAACAATACAGCTGGTCTTCGAGTGTATCCAGATCAACATTGTTATGAAAATTGTTAGAAAACCATCAACTTGAGTAATAAGTAATATAGAATAAATTTAATATGAGGTGATGAACAAGTAAGATTAAATAGAATATATTTATACATAGGATGATGATGATGAAATCACCTATTGGCGAAAGTGATGCACGTTCATGTTTTTCATCAGTAGCATAAAAACCAAAATGAAGAGCAAGGGGTTAAAAACCTTCAAATGCAAAAAGCAGACATAAAAACTTGGCTGAAGCCAATACTTGGTTCACTCACCTGTTAGTTACGGCAGCAGCTTCTATTGCTGTTAATGGGTTAGGTGAAAAAAAAACACATAAACCTTGCAATCGAAACTAAGAATAAATAGAATAAATTCTCCAAGGGCCAAAAAAGCAAGGGGAGAAAAGTACTCCCCGAACGAACCGAATTGCCTTTCAAAAGTTATTTTCATAAATAAATAGAACGAAGTAACGAGAGAGAGCAACAGTTGTGCGTGGTTACCCGGCACTGTCTTCTAATGCTTTGCTGTGTGGCCGAAACATCACTAGTTGTACAGTATGAACATGGTTCTTGCCATAGAAAAGATCACCTTGAATTGAAAAAATGAATCGGGGAAAAATTTTACATGAGATATTCTGATAGAACAATTATTCTCCAAAACCGTCGACCACATAGCCAAACAGAGTGAGATGTTAAAAAGACACTGAACTTTGCCCACAAATGAATACCTCCACACTAAAGTGACGCAAACTGCCATGCAAAAGTGATGCGAATTGCAACACAAAAGTGATGCGAAATGTGCTGCAAACTGCCTAGGATCTCATAAGAGCAAAACATCTCCCCATCATGACCACGATGAGAGACGCTACAAGCATCCACTCTGAACAGGCGTCCGACAACCACCATACACGGGCCGTATTCTAGACTATTCACGACGTCGAAACGGCACAGCTAGCAGCACCAAGCGGAGCAAAAAAGTTGACTTTCAAGATCAAGAGACAGGAGAATGGTCAGTTAGATTGTCAGAGAGTAACCGTTTAATTTTAACTGAAAGAAGTCTCACCTAAAAGATTTTTTTTACCAGTAAAAAGGCTAATCTCTAAATTCTCTCCACATACACAAACATGAACGTGTGATAAACTGCAACACTCGGAGAGCACGTCAAAGACTGGACTGCTTCATGCTAAAATTCTCAATGCTGTTGCTCAGATAAGCGCAGAAATGATTGAAAACAATACTTTGTAATCTGAAACTATCATTACTGTCTCTAAATTATTGGATTGGATTGAATGACACTCGAAAAAATACCGTAACTATGAAGTTAAAAGCCCTTTCATTGATTCACACTCATTCGTTTAAGTGAGAAGACAAAAAGTATGATAATCGTACCAAAAGATGTTAAAGTCATCATTAAAGCACGAGAGTAAGAACATGAGAACATCAGCAACACAACACGCCATTGCCTACTCGGTGTACTGCCATTGCCTACTTGGTGCACTGCCATTGCCTACTTGGTACACTGCCATTGCCTACTTGGTACACTGCCATTGCCTACTTGGTTCACCGCCATTGCCTCCTTGGTTCACTGCCATTGCCTACTTGGTTCACTGCCATTGCCTACTTGGTTCACTGCCATTGCCTACTTGGTTCACTGCCATTGCCTACTTGGTTCACAGCCATTGCCTACTTGGTTCACTGCCATTGCCTACTTGGTTCATTGCCATTGCCTACTTGGTACACTGCCATTGCCTACTTCGTACACTGCCATTGCCTACTTGGTACACTGCCATCGATTACTTGGTACACTCACATTGCCTACTTTGTACACTGCCATTGCCTACTTGGTACACTCACATTCCCTACTTTGTACATTGTCATTGCCTGCTTGGTACTTTGCCTGTTTGCGCTGAGCGACATGAGTGCATCAACAGAAAAGCTGCCAGCACACCTCAAGCTAGAGAGATCAGAGTGTGTTCAGGAGATGGATGGCTATGCCAGCCCACTGCACCTACACCGATCACAGCCATATTTAGCACCTCGAGTTTTGATTTGAATTACCCACTGCCGTCAAGAGTCTCACACTGCCACATGTGCAATGATACGCACAGCAAATGAACGGATTCTTCAGCTGAGCTGTACTCGAATATCACATGCAGAGGAGGAATCTCATCTTTCACTGAAAAGCGAGTCTCAAGTAAAAAACTAAATAGGATAAGTGTTAATAACTTTTCAAAATAGCAAAACGTGACTCGGAAAAGCAATAGCCAATCTTCACAAACAGCAAGCCAGTTTTCGAGAGCACAACCAGTTGAACCTATCTCAAGATTTTAAAATGCTAGTTTCGAGCGAAATTTTACGTTCGTAGTTTCGATGTTTCACAACGTATTTCACTTGCCTACAAACGAAGGCCAGCCAGAAAAAAAAGAGCTATGCACGAACCCGCAACACCTCGAGCACCAGAAACAGAGGAACCACACTCTACAGATAAGCTCCTCCATAGCATGTAACACTCAAAATAACTCGACCCTTCCCAATACCACACAAATGGAGACAGCACAACCATGCCCAGCACAACAAAATAGAGCGCGACATTCCCAATACAATGCCACAAAAACAATAGCAAAGCTACCTCACCACACAAGACAACAGGAAAGAACGCTACCCTACCCACCAACAGCACACAACACACGCACCATAACAAAACAACTACCATACAACACACACACAATAAAACAAAACGTCTACCATACAACACACACACACCACAACAAAAGTAACTAACCCACAACACACGTACATACCATACAACACAAGTAACCATTACACTCACAACACAAGTACATACCATATAACACGCACAAAACCACAAAATAACTACCATGCAACACAAGACAACAAAAGAGCACAATACCATACAAAACAACTAAAGGAAGTACCACACAACACACAAACACAAAAAAGACAACACACGAGAAAGAGAGCGCAACTCACCCCCGCAACGTCGGAGTCGCTGTGAGCGGCGGCATCGTCCTCGGACGCGTCTGCCAGGAGGGAGGCCGTTCCGTCCGCCCCGCCGCTCCCCAGCCAGCCCTCGTCTTCCTGACCGCCGACAGAGCATTTTAACACGTTACCCGCAACGTGACCCACCGGTGGCCACGGAGGGGATTTTTATAATGCTGCTGACCAACCACAATCACTAAATTAATGCAGATGAATGTTTAATTAAAGCTACATAAAAGGCGCGATCCAGTAAATGTTTGCTATTTTCAAAATTGTCTCCTAATACCGTGGACTTTAAATTTGAGTCGAATATTGACCTTCATTTTAAACAATTGAGATTAACGAGTTGACACCATTCAATAGCTGCATCGTGGATACATGGAAACTAGTCTAGTCATGAACAAATACCAGTCATGGACACTGCATCATGGATCAATAGTCTGCATCAGTCAAGCAGAAATGAACTTACACTGCCTCGACCACCACCCACAAAACAGCACCTAAAATTTATCCATAATCAAATTGACTGCCATTTTAACCAAGTTAATGAAGTTGGTTAATAACTGAGCAATAGGTGAACGGATTCTAGAAAGAAAGACTTGATACTAAATCAGGGTGTCTACTGATATTTCATTTCCAAATTTTACTACTTTTTACTACCTTCAACAGCAAAAATTTACTACCTACTTTTTACATAATGAATGTCCAAATGTCCAGATGTAAGTAATCGGCCTATAATGAGTTATTTTGAGTCAATTATATACGCAATACAAAAGGTTCAAAAAAAGCTCCAAGCTTCTTAATTCTTAAAATACTTAATACTAAATGGAGCAACCAAATCATTACTGTAAAAAAAGTTACCTAAATTCAAAAGGTACCCCATCCTAAATGGACTCCAACGAATGCTTGGCAAAGACCTTATCTTAATTCTGTTTCCCAGCATTACTGCGTATTATTTTATTCTGTGTATTTTAATTATATTTTCGATTTATACTACATTTTAATTTTTGTGCTTAATTTCAATTTCAAATTAACATCTTTCAACTATGAGGACAACAGTTCATCATTTGGAAAAAAAAAACTGACTGGAAACTAGTAGACACCAGGGGATTGTCAGATCCCTTTACAGCAGGGTAGAATATCAGGGAATTTGATCATGATCAAACACTATGGCATACATACGTATGCCAGGCTTCTCCTCCCTACGGGAGGGTAGCCGACAGCAGGCCACAATCAAATCACCCTTAGTCACTCTTAGTCACCAGGAGGCAAGATAGCACTGGTCGCACCAGAACTGCCTGGACCAGTAGCAGCCCAGCACAACCATCTTCCACAGTCTGGCCCGACAGCCATAGCTGGCTTACCCCCGACCGGGCAGGCGCCCAGTGACAGCGTCAAAAAAGTAAAATTATCTCCTTCTGCACTGCTTCCACTCACTTCTGTCCGCAGTCATCCCTCTCGCCACGTCCACAGTCAGACCCCTCTCATACAAAGCACGTTTCACTCCATCCATCCAACTCATCAGTGGCCTACCTCGCATTCTAATACCACTCAAATTCGACGTATTAATCTTTTTTACCAGCCGCTCTACATTCATTCTTTCAACATGCCCAAACCATCCAAGCACTCTTTCATCCACCCGCCTGCTCATCTTTTTTACAATATCCGTCTGCCCCCTAACCAACTCATTCCTGATCCTATCTCTTCTTGTTACTCCATACATGCTCCTCAAACACTTCATCTAAAACACATCCAGCTTCCTTCTCTCAGCTGCTCTCAAACCCCAAGACTCTGCTCCATACAGCAAAACTGGCACAATTAAGCGTTCAAACAGTCCCCTCTTAGCACTCATATTCAAAATCCTGAACTCAAAAACTTTCTTCAATGCACCCAATGTCTTGCAGCCTTCACTCACTCAATGCCTCACTTCTACTTCCATACTAACCTTCACAGTCACGTCCGATCCGAAGTACCTAAAATGCTCAACGTTACCTAACACTTCACTATTCATCCTCACATCTAATGTTCCAAGCACTCCACCTCTTGAACAGCTCATCACCTTACTTTTATTTACGGTTACCCTCAACTTAAAGTCTTTCGAACACTCTACCAAACTCTGCAACCAGTCTCCGCAGTTTTCCTCCAAATCAGCCACAAGCGCTGTATCATCTGCAAACAACAGCAGACACACTTCCCAATTCATTCCATTTTGTCCCACCAACTGCGCACCTTTTCCCAACACTCAGACATTCACTTCTCTCACTACATCATCCATAAACAAATTGAACAACCACGGCGACATCACACATCCGTCTCACACCTGTCAACTGGGAACCAATCACTCACCTCATTCCCTACTCTCACTCATGCTCTGCTATCAATGTAGAAACTCATGATCGCATTCAACAGTCTCCCATC
>JACJUY010000637.1:95411-148302 GCA_014220935.1 Platorchestia sp. MABIK | reverse complement strand
AATGATCGTTTTTACTGTAGTTGTATTTTCAGTAGGATAAAAGTTTTGTAGATGTTTGAATGCTTATTTTTTGAACTTTTATGAACTTTCAGTATTTCTGAGGTTTTTATCTTTTTTGACCTTTTTGTAATTTATTCAGCACTGAAGATAAAATTAAAACATTCAGAAACGTATGCCATAAAATCGAAATAAATAAAAATGTACATTATTACGTTGGTTCTTCTTTTTATCTTGCGTGTGAGATTCCCTAAGAATCGACCTATTGGAAATATAAGTACTCACTAATAGCAGTGTTTTCAACAATGCATCGTCACTGGAATTACATTTTTTAAATTTATATTTATACGATTTATGAAACCTCGATTACCGCATCAAAGCGAAAGCCATTTTTTTATTGTTTTCACTCAATAATTTGTTAATAATAATATGGCTCAAATGAACCATCCATCATAAAACAACTTGACAACTTTCAGATCAAACTAAGCGAGAAGAAAAAGTGAACTATTTTTTCTGTCTTTTGCAAAAAATTTTGAACTTTTTCTATTTTGTGTCCTCCAATCCTGAAATTACACCCCGCTTTACAGGAATATTTCACATAAACCGAGGCAAATTTCTGATAATGGGAGAAATAAATTTTTAAAAAATCTTCATATTCTATATACATTTGTAACATTACTTCAAATTTTTAGAGAATTATTCCACTTCATAATTTTTTACTACCCTGAGGCATATTTTGCTACTTTTTACTACTTTTTTTACTACTTTCCAAATTTTACTACTTTTTACTACTTTTTACTACTTTACTACCTAGTAGACACCCTGTAAATACCAAAATCGTGACCAAAACCTGGCGAGCACTAACCACATGCGGAACCGACGACCCAACGTCCATCTCATCACCCGGTGGCTCCTCCTTGAGCTCTGCCGTCTCTCTGCTCGTGTCCATTGAAGGGTTCCTAAGGTCACAAGCTGTTGTGGTGTCGTCGGCCTCCCGTTTGATCTCAACATCTTCTGGTAGAGGCAGAGGAACACTCGAAGATGAAGCAGCGGACAACGTTGCTGAAGGTAAAATGGAGTGGCTAGAAGTTAAGCTATGGTCCAGGGATGATAATGACTGAGATGGAGTGATGGATTGTCCAGAGCGGAAATTCAATGGAGATGAAGATAATGCAACGGATGATGTAATAGGTGTGGTTGGTTCAGAGCGAGAATGAGAGAAACGAGACGAGGGGTCGAGATGACCGGTTGCCTGCTGGTGATGTTGAACAGACGACAGTTTACTAGAAGGAACAGTGAGAGGAGAAGAGGAGTGTGATGTAGCCATAGGGAGCACAGTTCCACCACTGACTAGACTTGACGATGCTGAACTCAGAGAAGGGAACCCAAGGCTCGGTGAAGATACGCTAGATTTACGAGGTGTACCAATAGGAGATGGCGCGTCTGTTGGCAATGCACCAGATTGACTGTAGTCCATTATTCTTTTCCTCTTGGAGGGCGGACTCGCACCCTCTCTAGAGCCAGATGGTAATCTCGAGTTGTTACTACGATTAACTCTACTCTCCTGAGAATGTTCACTTCTCAGATCATACCCCTCCAGCGAGCGAGACATGGGGGAATCATCAGGGAAATGCCCTGCCTCTCTATACGACACCTTGCCCTTGTCAACAGGAGTACGTTGGCCAGCCTGCCCTGGCAACTTCGAGACATCTCTGAAACTTGTGTCAGGCAGATGGTCAGGCAGAGCAAGGCCTTTTATTTGCAAGTTCTCGGCAGTTTTGATGAGGGGAGGCAGGCAGGCTCGGTCCACAGCCACCTCCCCCGTGTACATGAAGTCGAGCAGCTGCTCCACCGCCAGGCATGGCACGTCCTTCAGTATGATCACAAGGTTGCTACTGCCATTGCTCACGTTCGAGCTGTTAAAGATGTTTCTGCGCAAGAAAAAGGGAAATTAACCCATTGCTCACATTTGTGCTATTGAAAATGTTTCTGCACAAGAAAAAGGGAAATTATCTCATTTCACATAATGTTTGATGGGTCAAATGTTTGTTTTAGTATTGACCACATGACAATTTAACAATGTGGACTTCTTTGGTTTTTGCCCTCAACTTTTTAAACTATGTTTGATGTTAGACAGTGTTCCCTCACCACTTCGCAGATCCTCTTTCGTGGCTTCACCACTTCGCGGGCTCGGCCCACCCCCCATATGTATATATGATAATAAACTTTAAAATTAAATTAAAGCATTAAATACCATTAAAATCTTGAAAATAAATATAATTAATAGAGTTAAGATGAAAAGAACAGTGCATTTTGAGATATAAACATATATTCGAGTTTATAACAGCGTATAAATAGAAGCAGAACCAACTGGAAAGGCTATAGATGTGCGCATTGTGCGCCTGCGAAGGCTACGCGAGATCAGCTTCATTGCGTAGCGATGTGCAAGACGGGCTATGATTGGTGCAGAAACGAATGACAGCCAATAACAGGCGGCACCCATTTTGATACCTGGCTTGTGATTGGTGGTCAATATACATATCTGGTGCACCTCTTAGTCTGTTTGAAACAACGTGCTACGCGATTGAGATCATTTAACGCTGTCTCGTGATTTTTTGTGTTTTATTTTATTTCAGCAATAATCAACAATATTGTAATGTGAGGGTTAAATAGTTGTACAGGGAGGGTTTTGAAAGTCTAAATGAACATACATATATCCGGAAAAATCAGCAATCCCACTTCGCAGAAATTCTCCTTTCACGAGGGGTTTTCGAATGCATCTACCGCAATACACGAGGGAACACTGTAGTTAAAGCATGAAGTACTTGATATTTTTTAAGTGAAAGTATTTAACCCCTTTTGTTACAGTATTTCCATATAAGTCTTACTGCTACAACTACTTGAGTGTTTTGAAAGTGCAAGATTTCCTAGCAACAGTTCCTTAAAGAACAAAGCATACAGTGTACCTTAATAGCTAGTAAAGAACATTGGGTGCATGAAATGCACAATTCCTCCATGGTAAGACAACATACAGCTAAACTAACTAAAAAACTAGCCAACAGTTTGTCTAGTGACAGCTAAACTAACTGAAAAACTAGCCAACAGCTTGTCTAGTGACGGCTAAAATGACAGAAAAACTAGCCAACAGCGTTTCTAGCACCAACCAAACATAAAGAAATGATGACCAAGGAGCAAAACCCTCACCTGAAGTAATCGCTGCACATGGCCAGCACAAACTTGTGGGCACGGTACAGCTGCCCTTCACATGCCAGCGTCACATCTGCGTAGCCGCCCTGTGCGCACACATTTAGAGCTGCTTAACCCATAGATGCCCAATATTATTTCAAACAAACTTACAACGTGGTTAATATGACCCCCAACTTTTTTATTATAATAAAAATAACAAAGCACATAAAGGTTAGCCTGTTTCAGTTATTTGAATAAAAGTCACAAAGCCATGTTCAACTATATGGATAAAACTTGCAGTTATTTGAGTTCAAAATTAAGTTGGGGGGATTTTGACCCCCCCGTGCACCTACGGGTTAATGGCTGGCACAAACACATAGCTTGCTAGTGGATGGATCATGAATTGAGCCAGCCATGGTGAAGAATGTTCAGTGACAAACAAACTTTTCAAAAACATAACTAAAGAATTTGTTGCAATCTTGAAGGGGTGAAGGAAGTACATTAGAATAAAGACATAAATTGAAAAGTGTCAACCTAAAAATTGAACAGATAATAGGTCTCTTTTCTAACAGAGTAATGATTTTGCCAAGAATATTCATGTATACTACTATTAAAACCTACAAGAAGACAACACTAATGTAATAAGTAAATCGGATGATAAAACCTACCAATACATAAGCATAAATTTCTCCTTTGGTGGATTTTATTATTTCATTAGAGGAGTTAGTTTGAACCTCCCTAGCCACAACAAGTGTTCACAAGAGAGGAAGGCACCATTTAGGAGAATCTACATAAAAGATGCATTTCCATATCCTGCACATAGAAACAGCAAGGTTGAAAAAAGTTCATGAAACAAAACAAAAAGTTGAAGAAGAAAGGAATAGGGGCTGAAAAAATTGAACAGCAGTAAACCAATGAAGGCTTACCTGGGCTTCAGCTCAAGATATCACATCTTTCTCCAGGGAGTGCTAATTACCATAGATACAATAGTTGTGTCCCTCAAGTACTGAAGTTTTGCCAGAGATAAGTCAACCTTACATTTATTGCTCATATAATAACAAATTTTCTCAACTGTTATGAATAGTTTCCAAAATACTCGAGATAAAATCCTGACTTCACGACTGGAAAAATAACATGTTTCACAGCTCAGCCACCCCTTGAGGCTAAGGAATACAACCATGTCAATATTCAACTCAAATTTATAGTCAATTATTGTAAATAATGTTAAAAATAGCGAACATTAACTGGATTGTGCTTTCATTTAGTTTTCATGAAGTATTTATGAAAATTGAGTTTGTGCCTACTGGTCGATCAGCAGCATTGTGAAAATTCCCTCCGTGTACCACCGGTGGCTCATGTCACAGTCAAAGTGTTAAACTACTCCCTTCCAAGCACTTCAAATAGTTTTTCTTTCAAAGTTGTAGTAGCATCTTTTACTACAATAATAATTTCATTAAGCCAAAGTGTCTACTGCAGGAAAATCCAGTAATAAGCAAATAAATTTAAAGCATAAAATTCTACCACCCATCTTATTGACACAGCAAACCAAAATTTATATTTATACATCTATCTTTCAGTGAACAAAGCAGTGGGAAAGCAAATATAATTTCACTTCAAATATGGTTTGAGCTTGACAATAACAGTTCAGTCTCTAAGGAAGACTCTTAACAATTCAGTCATTAAGATTTTTACAATAACTTTGCCAAAAAACTTTACATCTAAGCCAAAGTTTGATGATATTAAAGAGTTGATAAAAGCACTAGTTTATGCCGAGTCATGGAAACCTTCATATTTTGCACTTTGACCTCAAAATGCAACAGCCGTTAGTCATGTAGGGGATATGCATAAGGCTGCTGACAAACCAGCAGTCACAAACTCAATTTTCATACTTAATTAAAGCTAAATGAAGGCTCTATCCAGTTAATGTTTGCTATTTTCAAAATTATTCGCTGCAATGAGCTTCAAATTTGAGTTGAACATTGACTGTTAGGAAATATTTGAACAACAAACAGAACACTAATATTATTTATACAGAGTGTTGATAGAAGGAGCACCTTGTGTTAAACTTCAGTTTAACCAATTACAGTCAAGGTGTGAAGTGTTACGAAATAAATGAAACTTTTGAGCAAAAAATTATTATCTGAAGTGTTGACGGCACCTTGTGTCTGAGCGTAGCCACCTCCTGGAGCAGCGTTGGCTGATGATTGCTCCATGTCAGCATGAGCTCGTCAGTTGTCTCCATTGCCCTGGTTTGCCGTGCAGGGATAAATTAATGAAACATAATGGCTGCCACAAAGCATGCTTACTAGAAGAAATGCAGCATAAATAAAATATTTTACGGCAATAAAGCAAATGTATTTTAATTGGTGAGTTAAGTTTAGATGAGCTGCATGTACCAAAATCTGTAGGAAATTAAGTCAGAGGAAGCTGAGCCAGATATTCAACATGTGCATTAAATCTACATTATAAATATTGATATCAAAAGTTTTTAAACCTACTTAATACATAGTAACTTTGTTACACATTTTAAAATCATATTTTTTATCTACATCCATTCAAGACAACCTCAGCAGTGACTATATTCTGCTTTTAATTGATTTTTATACTTGGAAGAAAAAACTGCATATTTGAACAGAAGAATAACAAGAAAACATTAGGTCTTCCTTGATTATTTCACATTTTATTACAAGTACACATCATCCTATGGTTACTAATTTTTCTACCCATCACAAATGGTGGAATATAGTAACAAGAAAAGCCCATTCATGGGCAGCTTCCCAAGACTTGTGCTGCAAAACTAGAGGATAATCTTGGGTCAACTCAGTTGAAGACATGCAATACTCATAGGCTTTCATGTAATGAGATACTTAAACTTGAATTCTTAAATCCAAAAAATTAACACGTTAAGAGCGGCATGACCCAGCGGTGGTCATATAGGTGATTTTCATAATGCTGCTGGCCGACCAGCAGTCACTGACTCAATTTTCATAAATACTAAATGAAAGTTAAATGAAGGCATGATCCAGTCAATGTTTGCCGTTTTCAAATTTTCTTACTACAATTGACTCTAAATTTGAGCTGGATATTGAACTTCAGTTTAACCCGCCGCACTTAACGTGTTAAAGATTTATACCCAGATAAGTTAAGAGGAAGTGCCTTTTTGCATCAAGGTAAGACTGGGAAAAAAATATTAGTTGACAGAAAGTGCCAAGTCCCAAAATTAAAACACACTGACAAAAAGGACAAACATGAACCAAAAGAAGAATGATCTTTATGATATTTTGAATCAATGAAGTACCTTGATTTTACATGGAAAAATTAGTTCCAAGCAAAAATTTTAGCATTTACATTAATAATTTCAAGAATTTCAAAACTCCTTAATTTCTCAACTCAATTGTGGAGTCAACAATGTAACAAATATTGCATTACACTACTTGAGAACAAAGGGGACAAATGGGGACACTTATAAACTATAAAAAACAGTACTAAACCCATTCCTGTACATAATGAACTATACAATGGGATTATTTACTTTGAGTTACATACGCACATTATGTCTTGCATAACAATGAAGCACAAATAAATAATAAGATTCTAGGAAAGCTACAGATGAATAAAAGATTTACCATTTTTAGCTGGTGAATAGCAAATTGATATTATTACCGATGGGTGTTCGGATTTATTAGTTGAAAATTGAAGCTAATTTTATAACTGATGTACATTTTCTACTAACATAATTCATCTGACCTGCAATTGCGTGGAATCAAAACTTTTATCCTATCAATTTTTAGTCATTTTACTTAAACAATCAAGGAGACACTAACTACACCATCCATCAACCACTAGTACAAAATTAACATTAAATAACGTAAGGTATATTTAAAAAACAACTGTAAATATTTTCTCGAAGTTTCTGTTTGTGTTGATTCGATGGAGTAGAGAAACTTTTTTCCTGTCCGACAGTGGACAACTGTCTGCAAACAACTCTGCCCACACGTACTAGGGTGCCATATCTACGGTTCCTGCAAAAACGTCACCCCATCAGAGCCCGCTAAGGCGAAGAGCAAATCTCGTGTCAACTATGGAAAGAATTGAAAAAGTCATTTACTATCAGTTAAAATTACGCAGAAGCAGCATTTTTTTCAGATTTCGCATAAAAAGCATACTCTGCAGGAACCTCAGTAAAGAATAAGAATGATAGAAGTAGCAAGGTTGAATATCGGTTGTCAGGCGTCACACTAGCAACATCTGGCAACTCATCAACTACGGCGGTAGGTGGTGGAAGAGAGTTAGGTCACAAGATCGTTTTGTGTAAGTAATGTTTTAGCAACCAAGGATAATTAGAAAAAAATCGTCATTAGTATGCCCACTTACTTTTTGCGTCAAGTGTGAAACAATTTTTCTCTGCTAAGTACGCACACATGACCATAGAACGTTCGCAATATAAGTAGAGAAGAATAAAGACACGCACATCTGTAACAACACAACCCTCACTCAGATAAGACAAAATAATTTTCATAAACAGATGTTATTGAATACATATGGATGCCTAGGAAACAATGAGTCATGCGCATAAATCCTTGGTTGCGCCTCCCTAACCCCTCCCTTTCCTCCACTCTAGCCACACCCACCCCCGCAACAACACCGCCTCTTGTGAACATTACCCCAAACGTACGGCGTAGGAACGTTTGCACGAAAAAAAAGTCTTTCACATGATTATCGACATGTACCAAAAAAATTTACTAAGAATTAACAACTCAGGTTACTTAACGCTGAAATTACAAATTGTAACAGTTACAACCCTCAACGGCAACTATGCATGAAATATGGCAAGGAAAAAACACCACGGCAACCAGCCTGTCTGTTTAAAGGTATTACACACAGTGCAACAGAACAATAGTACTTTTTACATAGAAATGAATATCCAATGAGCATGACCAGATATTCCTTTAATGCCAATTTCATATACAATACTGACATAGAATAATTTAGAAAATCAAACAAAACACTTACTTAGCACAACACCTCCACCATGTCGTACAGTCGTTCAGCCCCTAATGTGACGATGTTTATCAGTCGAGCATTCAATTCTCTTAAAATATTTTGATACCAAAATAATACCAATTTACGCTTGAGGGCCTTCGTTGAAAAATAATTTATGTTCAAACACTTCCATATTCTAAACTACAAGTAATGCATGAAACTGACACAAAAATAGAGTTATTAACAATTTTACTTTGAAGCATGTAGAAAACGTTGGTTCCATTTGTTCGATTTCCCTGTATGGCTAAAACTTCGACTTGAAAAGTTGAATGTCTATCTGTGAAGTAAGTCCAAACAAATGTCAATGAAACAAATGTTTTTGAATTTTTTAGAACTACTGTCATATTTTCTCTTACTTATACACTATATTGATGTAAAATTGAAGTCTTTGCAACTATTTCTTTTGATAAAAAAGCAGCCTGGCTACACGTCTTCAGTAGGAACGTTGCCAGATGTTCCGTTGCGTTCCAACAATGTGCCAATGCTCAGCAGAATAGAAAACGTTGTAGCAATGACTACGATTGATTACGGTTTCCAAACGATTAATTTCGAAATTTTAGCAAATTCATTATTTTGCACATGACTATATAGACAAGAAAAAAGTTAATGGCACAAATTGTTTTCGTGGGAAAATATTAGGATTAACGGTTGTCACACGTAGGTGACGTAGGTGATAAATCAGTAAACAAATTAACCAAAGCAAGGTGAGCATTTCAATTGTCCATGTAAATGTTGAATTGCGGAGATCTTATTCGTTGGCCAACCCGTTCAAAGAATATAATTTACCAATTACTATCATCCTTTTCTATTACATGTTTTAAAATTTTTCGTGTTATGTGTTTTTAAAATGATTTTATTTTAGCGTACTATTTACACCAGAGTATCGGACTACAGCAGAATGAAAGCCGTACGTAGAAATAAAAACAAAGTTGTCCGCCAGTTGAAATTCTACAATCGATGAAAAATATATTGTTGATTAATTCTGTACGCAATCCACTAACTCATAATAGCCCAACCAGAAACTCTTAGAACCCTGTTTAACAAAACTTACCAATGTTTTAGGAAATTGAAAAGCTGGAGTTTTTAAGACTGAACAACACACCGCTCAAATGCTAAACCATTTTGAAATGCTAAGCGAAAATAACAAATCAGTAAATTTAAAATTTGGTATAGGCTCTCAAAAATGCTGAAAGGGGTCTCGGATATAAAATCACCGAACTGTTGTAATAAGACGAACCATAATTCAAAATAATGAGAAACATGATCCTCGAAGCCAAATTTCATAACAAGTGAAAACCTTCTGCAGCACACTAAAAAGTTCTTTTAAATTAGTTTTTGCTAACATTTAACATCCGCCATCAATGTCAGTATTTGCGAAAAAGATCCATGTTCTCTATATTCCACAGAATGACAGGAATCCGTATAACTTAATAATTACATTGCTTGAACATCCCACGTTAATTATTTCCATACTACGGCGAGCAATTTTAGACAAAAAGGTCAATATTGTTATTCATTAAGTGTGTCACTGAGGAAGTCTAAATACTAAGGTAAAAGACCTTGAACTTGAACTTGAAAGTGAGGGCAGACAGTGTTGGGGCCTTTGTAACGGCCAGCAATTCCCTCCGCAATACTCATAATATTCACAAAGAATTTAGAGCTTGTGTTCTAGACTTGTCGTGTCTACTTTTGTCTACTTTGTTTCTTCAGCCAGACCTGTGACCCCGGAGATTTGGTTGTGTCTACGTTACTGACTCTTCCTGTACGACTTCATTCCGGCTGTGGAGAGCCAGTTAGGCAGGAAGGATAAAATGAGCAGAAACAGAATATTTTTAATCAAATTAACTGATAAAATGTTTAAAATTAGTGTTTTAAAATCTCTGCACATAAATATTGTTGGTTTATAAATAAACCTTAATAGGAATCCTGACAGCCATGACTATTGTTGAACAATAGATTGAGAAAGGAAAAAAGCTATCTCCTTTGTTTAACTTATCTTAATGACCATGCTGTAACTTCTAACCATTCTATCTTAAGCTAAAATTTTGAGAGTAGTCTGAAAACATGAAAACGTAGGAAAATCTTTCCATCCATGAACTCAAACTTCTTTCGAATGCCGCTGCATGTATGACCCCTCTGGAAATATAACGTTCTCCCATCCCAACTTCGCCTCTTGTTTTTATTGTGCTTAAGCCTTAGAGAAGGCTTACAAATACTGCTGAGAAACGTGATTTTAGGTCTCTGTGGAATTTAAATAAAGAAAATTCGCCTCATGGAGCCAGTTGAGTATTAAGAAGTCATCAGGTTCCTGTATTTGAAAGAAAAGGAAAAAGGAAGAGAAAGAATTTATTTTCAACAAAGTTGATAAATTTAATGTATGACGTCGGGCTTATAAATATCTTAACATTAAGATCATTAGTTGATATTCACGCATGGGTATCGTAATACCCATGAGGCCGTACACCGACAGAGACGTTCGATGAGATGACGTAGTTAAAGAGAAACGTAGTTAAACCCTAGCGTCATTAATTCAAATGTGGCTGGACATAAGTGAATTCTTCTCCCACATTCCGTAATTGATGAAGACACCATCCGGCTGGTGGAGGCGGCCATTTTAGAGGATCACCGCACAACCGTTCGCCAACTAGCTCAAAATTTTAATATCAGTGTGGGGTCTGTTGAAAAAATAATTTGTGACTATTTGCACTGGTGGAAAGTATTTGCACGGTGGGTTCCCAGGCTGCTCGCATTTTTCCAGAAGCAGGAACGAGTCAAGCGCTGCTTCCAGGCCCTTTTGGACCTATGTCAAGGGAACTGGGAAAAAATTTTCAACAGACTAACCATATAAGACGAAAAATTGGTCCATTACTATGATCCAGAAACTAGAGCCTAGTCGATGCAATGGAAACATTAAGACTCACCACCTCCAAAGTTAGCACGAGCGCAACCCTCGGCCAGCAAGGTCATGCTCACGATTTTTTGGGATCAGCGCGGACTAGGGATGATAGCTTTCCTAGCAAAGGGTTTCATAGTTACTGGGTCTGTTGGGATCAGCGCGGAGTAGTGATGATGGATTTCCTAGCTGTCCTAGAAAATTGTATCGTAGTTACCGCGGCATACTCCGTATTGCTGCTGAAGAAATGGCCGGTGGCATCAAAACCAAGAGGCGTGGCATGCTGACCATGGGAGTCCAGTCCGCCTCCTGCAGGAAAATGCCCGAGTTCACCACTCGTGTGTTGCTCAAAAGAAAGCACTGTTCTGCGGATTTGAAATCCTTCCTCACCCAACTTACCCTCCTGACCTCATACCATCGGACTTTCACCTCTTGCAAACTACAAAATTTTTTTTGAAGGGAAAGCTACAACCTGGTCAACATAGAGAGTCTAGTCAACACCCTCCTATAGCTGTCACGTAGAGGAGGTTCACCGCCGTTTGCGAAGATTGGTGGAAGGCAACTTCCTTCCACCCCAACTTTTCCAAGTGGATAGGTGCTTTTAACAAGTTGCTTGAAATGCGACCCATCGGTGGGTCGTGCTTAAGTTTTTCCGCTGCGAACCGACTCATCGATGGGCTGCTTGAAAAAATTGTTAGAACTTTTAAAATAGATGTTTTTAATGAACCCAGCTAACGTTAGGTATTAATGAAATTGCTAATCGTTTTTTATTTTAGAAAAAAGTTGAATATTGAACTTCTGTTTAACCCATCGCTGTCAACGTGTTAGAGACAAAATGGTCAAGACGTCAAAGGTCAAGTCCATGATAGAGAGGAGGGTGGAGATCTTGCGTCGTGCTGACTTGGAGATTCTCAGCAGAAGCATTGAGGACGTTGTATTGTGTGTGGCCGCGAACCCAAAGAGACAGACAGTTGGGTAGACCCCGCCCTCAACAGTGAAAAGATCCTCATTAACTTCTTCTTGATGCGCAACAACGAAAGTATTTTTCAACTACGCGTTACGAGGATTGTGTTTCTTAGTTACTTATATACAGATTACGCAACGAAGGGAACTCATTTTTGTTGCGCTTTTCTGTCAATCATTTTTTGTTTCGTCATTTTCCATGGGTATTACGATACCAATGAGTAATTATCAATTATGGATGTTTATGTTAAGATATTTTAAAAACTAATGTCCAACATTTCTTGTTTGAGCTTTATTGGAAATGGACTGTTTTTCTTTCTTTCTTTTCTTTTAGTGTACATCATGGCGACGTCGAGCAGCACTGCGGTTGAGCGCTTGTTTTCCCATGTCGCAAAACCTGATCTAGACTATGGCGGCGCAAGTTCAGATATATTACTTAAAACAGAACGTTTCATCAGTGAAGGGATGATGTAAACATTTAATTTGCAGATTTTTGAAGATTGTTTAATTTTTCTGCATTTTTTTCATGATTTTTCAAATTTGCTTAAAATAAAGATATAAATGACGATTTCGATTCATGAATTTTTACATTTAAAATATCAAAATCATTATTGCAAGAACCTGAATTCTGGATTCATCGATTTATCAATTTTCACTTCATTAGTCTATGACTATTACCAGTGATAAAGGTAAAATTTGACGATTATCAGTAATCACAGGTAGGAGTGTTATCGATTAATCGGTTTTCGTGGCATATTGTTCGTTTTCGCCCGTTACATGCGATAGCTTAACAAACTAAGGTTATCACATCTGCGTTTAAACTGATGTTTAATCGACGATAACGTAATGCAGACGAACGCCAGGGATAAATTTGAAGCAAACTCTCCACGCGAGGCTCTACGGGCACTCAAGGAAAAGCGTGCCTCTATCAGGAATGGTTCCCCTTGCGATAAATTCATGAAATTGGTTGCCCAAGAATTGCCGGTAGAAAGTATTGTCTAGAATGAGAAACGAGGTAAGGTTGTCCCGCCAGTCAAACTAGACGTGTTTCAATGCGGAAACAGTATAATGAAATAAATACTTGCGATGATGAGCCAATATTGCAATGTCATTTATCATACATTTATGCTGTTGATTTATAATTTTATACTTGCTAATCGTATATCGTTATGCAAGGGAGATCGCAAAAAACTGCAAATTTATGAGTTGATGAAGTTGGTAAACGTAGAGTGATAAATCCCGTTGATTGAACAAAAGGTTGAGAAAAAATATGAAAATGCAATTTTTTGATTTAGTTACTTAAGTTTAAGATGGCATGTAAATGCAGAAATGTGCTACTGGTAACTCTGACACATTGATTAAGAACGCCTCGGAGGATAGTCTCCATTTTCCATGGATGCTTTTATTCCAATCAATCAAGCCTGATACATTTCATCATGTACATTAGTTTTCCAAATGACTTAAAACTAATACCAGGACGCAATCACGGTTTCCTGCGGTCAAACCGATACCCATTTCCGACACTTGAGTGGTGTGGGGAATTGTGGCTGAGTTATTTCTTTTCCCAATGGGGAGAAATTCCCGGGCGGCACTGCGGGGATTCGAACCGCCAACACCTTCCTCTGAAGGGCGCGTTATTAGCCACTCGGCCTCGGTGACCATGCACCCTTGGCACATGATCTTAAGCTTTTGCGGTACTCGTTGCAACTGTTGAATGTTTAAAGAGGGGAAGTGATTGATTTTTCATACGCATAAAACTAAAAGGATGACCGCTCGGATGTTCCAAAAATTAAATTTTCGAGTATATTTGTATACATTCAACAAGTAGTTATTGACTAGCTCAAAGAAGAAGACAATCATGAAAGTAAGAAAGAAAGAAAAAAAAGAAAAGAAGAAAAAAAAGAAAAAACATATATTTAAAAAAAACTTGACAAATGAAATACATGCCAGTATTTTGGCTTTTAAAAATTTCTTTATATAAGACGTCATTAGAACGTGCTGAGGTACATCACTGCTGAGGTGAATAATGTAAAGTTCTGGGTAATACCCAGAATTAAAATCCGCACTCAAGTTTAATAAATTTTTCCCTCATTACGTAGACGTTAGAGTAATCTTCTTGATTTATCATCAGTGGTAAATAAATTATGAAAAATAAGAACTTCACACGTTGCTTATGGGTTAAAAGTATTGCGAGCATTAAGTATGGCTTATAAATGGTATGACTGTAACACCTAGTGTATATTTTTTCTTAATTTCACGTGGCTCATGAACGTATTACTTGCCATGTGTAGCGCATACAAACGTTCCACTTAAGAAACGAGGCTCATAGGAGCGTAATGTTTTACATGATAAGGTCTTGGGTTAAAAGCCGGAAAAATGCGCTAAGGATATATAGGAAAGAAAGAAAAAAGAAAGAAAGAAAAGAAAGAAAAAAAGAAAGAAAAAAAGAAAGAAGAAAAACCGTTTATTTCCAAAAAAGTTGACAGATGTGAAACATGACAACATTTTGGCTTTTTAAAAGTTCTTAATATAAGACGTCCTGAGACAAACGTACCATGCGACGAGTACTGATAGACAAACTATATGTGGTCTACTAATAGATAAGCCATACGAGGTGTACTAATAGACAAACTATCCGAGGTGTACAAATAGACAAACTATACGAGGCGTACTAATAGACAAACCATCCGTGGCGTGCAAGCAGATTAACTCTGTCAAGGGCTAGTGAAATAAAAAATGTAATTTCTTGGGTATTTTATACGCCAAGAGATGGCTGACAACTTATAAATAATTTAAATACTAGCAGCGAATTCTTCAGAAAAACTAAATTTTTAGTTGAATCGAAGTAAGAAGAGTCAAAAACGCTATACCGAACCAGATTGAAACACTGTCGTAAATGACCATCAAGTATTGTGAAAAGGTTGGTAACAAAGTAATTCATAAAGAACATCACACAACACAACACGCCCATCTAGAAATGCGTAAACAAACTTACACGCAAAATGGCATTTATGGCTAGTTCAACATACGTACAGAGAGGTAATTGATGAGCAAGCAGTTCTGTCATATTCCGTTGTTAGTAGTATTAGAAGTTAAATACTGAAGCTAAACATGTCCTTTGAATAAACTTCATGAAAATTTGAAGTTAGCTACACTCATCATTATTTGATTAATAATTTACCTGTAAATGATGACCGAATACTGATTCTAGATACCTGAAATCTGGTTTACTTGGTATGTGAGCCAACTACGTTTCTGTAGGGACTTATAAGAGATGTGATTTACAACACGCCCACTACCGGAATCATTCGTATCCGCATCCTCGCACGTATTAGTTACCTGTAATTTCCGGCAAGGCTACCGGTCCAAACAATACGAGTGGTGGGCGACGCAAACGACCTTCCAACACAATGCAATCGCCCAGGCCCAGCCGCGGCACTCTTGTTTAAGCTACGGCTGGAGGCGGTCGTGCGAGGCTAGTATCTGAGTCTCTAACAGCATTGTTGTCATACCACGATAGCTCTCGTGTTCTGCAGTCGTGCCTTGTAAACGTTCAAAGGAACTGATGGTATAACATCGCCTATACGTATAGACTAAGTGTAATTTGGATATCATAAGCACTACTTTTTAAACTGCCTGGAAAGCATGGCAACTCGAAGTTGTTTCCCTCATTTTGCTGCCGGTCTCGTGGTCAAGGGATTTGGCAGGGGATCCAAGGAATTGGGAATTCCAACAGGTACGTGTGTTCTACCTAAACCTAAGAAACCAATGTCGATTGGTAATATTTTGAGATGAGGTGGTGAGTTTTCTTAAAAGAAACTATACCACTTTTTTATGGTAGGCATTTATACCAATACCATTTGTACTCTTATTTGTCAATACTAGAAGTAGAAATATTTTTGGGTTTACTTTCCTTGTTCGATGTCAAATAGAATTGTCAGATGAATTGGCTCAAGTTTGAGTACAATTTTAGAGTAATTTTTTGGCAATGGCTTATTATTGAAGGGTATTGAAGATAATATCAATTATGTCCTACTACTTTTACAGTATCTTATTTCCATAAATGTTTTCAGTTAAAATTTCAAGTAAAAATATCCTATATGTTTCTGATTTGCATTGTAAAATTTCATACAATATTGTCATGATTTAGTATTCTCTTTAACCAATAGTTTGTATTCAAGATCCATCAATTCCTCTCAGACAAATTATTTATCTTGTAATAATTTATTGAATGGATCTTTGAGGCTTGCAAAAATTTAAATAAAATTGAAATTGGTGTTTCATTATTGTAGTGATGTAGTTTTAATTCTAAAAGAAATAGTAACGGATAGTGGCCTTCAATACCCTCTCAGAAAAGGATGAAGATTTTTATTGCTTAAACTTTTAGTGATAATGAAGATATTGTGAACATTGCTTTTAATTTTTTTTGACATGGAGTAAGATTTCCGGTTAAAATTAAGCAACTGAAACAATGCTACATTGACAATGTACTTTTTATGTATTGTTGATGTTTTACATTGTTTACAGCATAGAAATTTTTGTGTATTATAATATTGTAAGGTACAGGAATGAGTATTACACATTTAAAGTTTTATTCATGAAAGTATCATTGGAGGAAATTTAGTTTCTAAATTATTAGTAAAGCCAGTTAATTAATAATGAGAAATTATATAAGGTAATGTATATGCATAAAAAATATTACCTACCATGTGCTATGCAACCTACCTTGCATCATTTGAAGTATGCCCTGCCAGTCAGTAGTTTGTACATGTAAACTCCAGATACAGTCACAGTTGGTAATCTTGAGTTCTTTGCTTTGTCCAGCAGGTAGAAACTGCTGGGATGCCTTCATCTTTGCTCCATGGTTGCTAGAGCAAAATATAGATATTAATATTAAATGTTAGTTCAAAAATTCTGGGCTATTAATAAGCCAAAATTGCTTGATCTTTATGGTATGTTGACTTTATGAAATATGTATAATTTTATTGGCAGTTGAAAATAGTGTTTGAGCATGTATAAAATGTTAACTAGTGAAATTTGTAAAATTGTTGGTTTTTACATAATTTTTCTTCTTTTTAAATTTTTTTATGAAATGAATTTTTTATTGAATTGAATGGAAATATTTAATTTGACTCAATAGTTTTCTTCATATCTGTTTATTAAAATTTGTGAGGTTACATTAACAAAATGAATGCAAATATTCAGTGAGATTTGTGTTACGAATGTAAAACCATTTATATCACTTTTTTAAGTAAATAGTCTGTGGTGCTGTGAAAATGTTTCTTCAAATGTATAATGAATTCAAATTTATATATAAGCTGACAAAGCTTAGTCTTTTGTAAACTTTGTTGGTGCCTCACCTGTGTTAGGTTACCTTGATATCCCAGTAGCTAATTAAGGTACTCTAAATAGGTATGGACTAACTCATCTAATCAAATTTAATGAGGCTCAGAATTTTGAAGCAGAAAAATACCAAGGGTTTTTTGCTTGAACATTGTTTTAGAGGCTTTCTCAGATGTCCAGGTAACATAATCTTTGAAATTAATACCTATGCAAAATGAAAAAACATTCAGATATTTTTAATTGCTAATTTTACCATTGCTGTTTTATTAATTTTGATAAACAAAATTTGATAAATGTCTTTTCTGTTTCCGAAGGTACATTGCTCCTCGGGTACTTTGAAATTTTTAGTACTGTTTTCCTGCTGGATGTATTTTCAATATCTAATGGTGGCTTTGACATTTCTTCATGTTCAAAAATGATATACCATAAAATACTCTTTTTGATACAGGCAAATGTTTAATTAATCAATTTTTTATTTTGATCAAAATTTCAAATAAATGTGTAATATTTTATTAACACCACTAATTATCAATGATGTATTTATATTTTCAATGGTGTTTCATCAAGAATATGATTACTTTTTTGTTTTTGTGACAGACTGGAGTTGTATTTAATGCATTTATAAAATGAATCCTATAAGATATTGCCTTAATGTTATGTTCTGATTTGAAGGGCACCTGTGTGTTTCAAAAAGATCAGTGTACTACGTAGTGGTTAGGCTTGTCTATTCTGTACAATAGGGTTTGGCATCCTTAGGGGAGAGGTTACCTCAGCTATAGGTAGCCTTTAGGATTTCAATCTTCCATGCCCACTTTGCTTCTTTCATTTTCCAAGCCTTTTTTGGTATCTCTTCATTGTCTTTTCTTTCTCTCCGTTCCTTATTTGCCGTGTCTGTGCACACGGTATCCTGTGGAGGAACACGCTTTTGTGCATAAATTCTCTGTTTTTTAAAGCTCATGCTAAATGTTTCCTTCCTCTTTTAAGGCAGAAGGCTTTAGCTAACTTATAATCTGATTTATTTAATAATGGCTCATTTGATCTGCATTTGTACAACTTAGCAGAATTCTAGTCTTTTTTAGATGGTGATCAAATTTCTGTTCATGCAGAACTATGTATAAAAAAGCAAAAAGATTAAACATTCTTCAATGATGATATGAATATTCATTGGTTTACAATAGTCATTTTGTGGTTCCAGAATGTTCAGTATTTCAGTAAGATGCAGCTTTAAAAGTTTTGTTTTGTTGTTGGTGAACTAGTCAGTCATTCATGTTGGGCAAATCTTAAGGTTTTTTTGGTGTCAACGCTCAACTCTTTTGGTCTTATAGTAAGGTTGAGCGTGTGATTTTTAGACAGGACAAACCTTGAGAGATGTAGAAAAATTTTGCTTAAAATGACCATCCAACTAATTGAATACTACTTAAAATCAGCATGGTTTACCTACCATTTCTCAACTAGTGTTCACACATATGTGCACTCCATATGAAAGTTATCACCATGAAAATGCAAAGATGATATCCAGATAGCAGTCCCCTTAAGGGGAGACAACTATATATTGTGTTTATGGGAATTAGCACTCCCAGGGGGAAAATGCGTGAGGGCCTGAACTGAGAGTTAGGTAGGCCTTCTTTTTGTTGAAATAAAAGGTTTTTGTCAAGTTATGAACCACTGTTTTTGGTTCACTGCTGTCCTGTTTTTCAACACTTTCTACTTTCTTTTTTAACTTTCATCTTGTTTCATAAACTTCTTTCTCAACTTGCTGTTTCTGCACCTCTTCTACATAAATTCTGTGTTCCCTTATCTCCATACTAAATGGTGCCTTCCTTCTTCCTATATTTGGAACGCTTTTTTTAGGGGTTAGGGAGGCTTAAACTAACAAATAATCAACTCTATCCAGATTGCAGGCTTGACATTGAAGTGTGTTCGCTTATGGTTGTGCAGCCAACTTTCCTGACGAGGTGGTATCCAGCCTACCAAGCTCGATGGGCACTGGCATCTACTACGGCCTGGCTCGTGTCTTGAATGGGCCCATTCACAAGATGGTGATGAGTGTTGGCTGGAACCCATACTACCACAACACCAAGAAAAGCATGGTAACTATGGCATTAGACTAGCCATAATTGGATGAAATTTTTCCCATCTTAATTTTGCCCATCCAAATTTTGCCCATCCAAATTTTGCTCATTTAAATAGTCTGAAATAGTAATGGTATTTCTGATTTTGGCAAAAGGTTGAAAATATTACTACGGTCAATCAAAACATTTCATCTAATCATCTAAATTCTTTAGATGCTCGTTCTTAAGTTTGAGGTGAATGTGCTTAATAATTAAGTTTCTTCGTCGAAATTCAGAAATGCTTGAAATTTTCATGTTTTTAACTTAATTTGTCAAACCGTATTTCCCCTGCCTGCAAATTGTGCACATCTGAATGCTTATTCTTTCAAGCCCCAGGAGATTATTAATCTAATGCATTTAACTTTTTAGACCGTGTTTACGATGACTAGAAATAGGTGATGCCTTGCGAGGAGTTGCATTAGCTTTGGATATTAATCTCAGCGAGTCTGTATCCTAGATACTAAGAATACTGACTGCATTACGCTAAGTCAGCATTATCATGTGCAGCGAGAAGAGCTCTGTTATATGCTTTTCTTCCTTTCAAAAGTAACTGCTTTTGTTCCAATAACCTTGAGCTTATCTTCGTGTGCGACGTAATTTGACAGATGTCGGAAGTAGCAGTGGTTTGTTGGTTAGTTATTCTGGTCATTGCTAGATATCTTAACTGTTCGCTCGTGTGATTCAATTAATTGTGATGTGTTGCATGATACACTGCCTACTCGACGTGAATGCTGAATGTACATCACCGTAGAAGAAACAAAGTAGGGTCAAACCAGTCTTTTTTTCGTCGACCGTGTGGCAATACTGACGTCATGGCAACGAACTAATAACAGTGCTCATATTGCATCCGACAACACTGCTAGCCCCAAATCTGACACCGCTTTTGGCCTAACGACGTGTCACAATGGTGACGTCATAAAGTGTTAGAAATGAAGCCTTTCAACTGGCTAGCGCTGCTAGCCGAACAAGAGGAGGTGCATTTTCCCCCGTAGAAATTACTGTACCTTGTTTCCTACATCGTGATTTATATTTTGCTTAACATACTTTTCTTGAACAAGAATTCATGTTACTCGACTGCAAGCCTGTTCGAGATAAAATTAATTTTCTAAATGCACTTGTTCTGATAGTTGTGCATTATTTGGAGCAGGAGACGATGTGCTTTGTTGATGATAATTTCTCATTTGCGGACGCATCCCGAAACGTATTTCCTGAATGAAAGCATGCTTCTTTATTTGGAATCCACTACCGTTACTTATTTATTCCTCGTACTTTTGCCGCATGTTTGATTGGCTTTAATTTTTCCAAGTGTTTTCTGTTATGTGATATAATTCTCGGTTGCCGAGACCGTTTCACGAAAAATATTTGATGCTTGAGCCAAGCTCTGTAAAGACCCGATTTTTAAATGTTTGTCATTGCGGGATAGCTGTCAGCGTATGTTCTAAAGAGACTAGCCGACACAGCGTAAGCTAGTCTACTTAAAGCTCACGCTGCCAGCCGTACCGTCACGACGTCGTGAATTGGTAAAAATTTTATTTCTATTCAATGTGGTTGCCGGTGTTTTGTGGTGGTAGAGTAGTTTTTTTGTGCTGCGGCCTGTCATTTAATCCCTGTAGCTAGCTACCGGTTGTGCAGATGAGCTGCAGGGTTTATGTAGCGAGCTGCAAGAATGCTAGGCTCGTTAAAAAGTTTTAAGTCGCTTCATCATTCAGAGGGTACAAAGCGAACACAGTGTTTGATCCAAAGCGCAGCATAAATTATATCACCTGGCTCTTTATTTTCCCAAGATCAGAAGTTAGACTGATAAAGCTCTCCAGCGCGCTGCAAGGACGCTATATTTGTACGTAGGTGTGGTCTCTACACGCAGCACTGCAACACGCTACACGCAGCACTGCAACACGCTACACGCAGCACTGCAACACGCTACACGCAGCACTGCAACACGCTACACGCAGCACTGCGACACGCTACACACAGCACTGCAACACGCTACACGCAGCACTGCAACACGCTACACGCAGCACTGCAACACGCGCAGTACAACATGCTGTACGCTACCCAGAGTTGGCATTGGAAAATTCACTCGCTCAAAAACACCTCTCCTAAAAACTTGGAAGTGATCTCTACAAGGTTGGATTTTTCCAGTGTATTGTGCGTTTTTTTCACTTACGTTTCTAGAATGAGTTTTTTAATGCTAATTTTGGCGCTGCATGCTGTGCCGCGCGCATATGTTTAGCGTGTGTTGGCACAATGTATGCGCGACTGTGAACAGCGAAGTGATCCTTCTACACCGAAACTCCTGTTGCCTGAACAGCTCTTCACTTTGCTTAAATCACAGATTCACTAAAAATTTGAAAGTAAAGAAAATGATAATGAAATTCGTCGTTTCTTTGGAAGAAATCTCGCTTTGCTTGAATCACAGTTTCACTAAAGATTTAAAAGAGGAAAAAATGCTTATGAAATCAGTTATTTTATTACAAAGCAAAATACCTCATTTTGATTCAATCGTAGATTGACTAAAAATTTAAAAGCGAAGAAAATTCTAAGGGATTTTATTGAAAAACGGAAAATCGAAAACGTTTTGGAGACCAGCTCCATCATCAGTTCTGTAAGGTACAGAACTGATTCAATTGCTTGTTGGAATTTACATAGAGGCGCTGCATCGTTATTCTCACGTCTTTGCTCTTTCGTCCAGCTTTGAAGCTCCTGAAAAACGAGCCAGCTTTGAAGCTCCTCAAAAACGAAAGATTTTATGGAAAATTTAATAAATTCATGGAGGCACGAAGTGATTAGCTTCTCCCTTTTGCAGTAGGGGACGCGGTTTAGCTCACATTTAAACATTTACTGGTAGGTTCAAGTTGAGAACAAGTGGGCTCTCAGAACAAGTCTGCTTCCAGGACTGACCTTCAGAACGAATTGTACACATGGACTTCACGACGAGAGCTAGTGATACGTTCTCTGGAGCCGTGTAGGGGCTGGCATGCCTGCATCAGCTCTGCGTGGGGCCATTTTTTGTGTTTTTTTGTCGGAATCTTTTAGTTTTGGTTCAGCTCTGGGTGAGGCTACGTTTTGTATTTGTTTCGGTCCACATCTTTTGGAGATGCGAAAAAGTTTAGAGTTTTGGTCCGTATGACTATTTTCGTGGAAGCGAAGGCAGTGGGCACTGGTCGAATGTAGGTGTCACGTTTGGTGTCATCACCTCATGCTGCAGTAAATGAAATAGATTGATTTCTGGGAATCTCACTTTTAGGATTAAAAGGAATACGAACGTGGTTAAGAATATCATGATAAAAACAAACGTTTCGGATTATAATGTTTCAATACTTCGATTTATTGTTTTTCAGAACACTGAAGATGGATTTTTTATAATCCGAAGCGTTTGTTTTTTATCATGATATTCTTAGCCACGTTGGTTTTCCTTTTTATTCTCATGCTGCGGCTAGCAGCTACTTGCTTATCGCCGTGCTTCTTCCCCTTCCTCCTTCGCCTCCTGGCTTCTGTTCCTTTTCTTTCGCCTCCTTTTTTTGCTCCTCTTCATTCGCTTCCCTCTTCTGTTTCTCCTTCGCCTCTTTCTTCGTCTCACTCCTTCTTCTACTCCTTCGCCTCCCTCTCGTGTCCCCTCTCCCCCTCCCAGGGGAGAGGCCCCGGCAGGCAGCGTGCGCCAGGCAGCGCCTGCACGTTACACAAGCTGGAAGCGAGCGTGCATGGGGCCTCATTTCAAAACAATTAACGCTTTGACTGCGACGTGAGCGACCGGTGGTACACGGAGGGAATTTTAAAATCCTGCTGACCGACCAGCAGTCACAAACTCAGCTTGCGTGCTGGGGCATCTGAAAACAATTGAGGCACCTAGAATCCCACGGTACCAAGCGCCTAATACATCTAGTGAAAATGAGATTGTATACCGCTGTCATCCCCAAATTTTCCTTTGTCTGGAGAGTGAGTTGTAGGTACAGGAAGATAGCTACAAAATGTCGAATACCTCTATGAGTTGTTGCTGAGATGCGGTGGTTTCTAAGTCGGCAAACTTGGGTTCCGTCTTCTGACGTTTCTGAAAAAAAGCGGCGCTTGGTACCGTTCGGTTCCAAGGGCCTCTAATGACATCGCCGAAACGGTACTGTCGGCAGCAAATATTGTCTGTAGACTTTACTTCATAGGGAACTTCGTATAAACACACACAAATATGAGACTCAGTGGTGAGCCTCGTATACACGTGTCGCGCCTCACCGCCGAAATGTCCCCTAGTGTAAACGGCCCTTCAGCGTCAGCGCTCGCGCTGCTGTGAGAAAATCCGAGCAAAACACAACCACAATACTATGAAAAGCAACTTTGGTAGAAATACCAATGCGACAACTAAATAGTCTCTGACCGAAGTTGTCGTTAACTGAATTCATTATTATTACAACCACAATATATGTATGGGAATAAATATCGGTAAGTGCTGAGTAGAAAGTTATTTCTCGTTGCAAATTAAACTTGAGTTTGAAGACATTTCTGATAGGGTTTCTACAGTTAGCGCTTTTCGTACACACCAATGTTAAAAAAAAACATCGCATTGTGATGTCATTCATTTGGCTATAAGCGATTGTCGTCACAAATTAAACTTGAGTAAAACCATTGACATAAAAGGACATTTCTGACGAGGTTTCCACAGTTAGCGCTTTGCGTACGCACAAATGTTAAAAAAAGCGCTTTCAGAGGTCAATGTCGCTCTCTTGGTTCGTAACGTCTCAATCGACGACCGGCTCGTTTCGCAAGCGTGTCTCATTTGTTGGAGTTGTTGTAAAGCTCGGTCTCCTCTGGAGTGTTGGTGCATTCGACGCTCACTTCGGTGTTGTGTGTCAAGCGACTGCCGTTGCAGAATGGTGTGTGGGGGTGCGCTTTATCGTGTGGAGCTTTGGTTTTGACCTTGGTGCTTGGCAAGGCCGCCTCACGCTGCGGGTGTCACGTGCATTACATACGCCAAGGTTGTTACGTGCATGACGCCGGGGTTGTTACGTGTATGACGCCGGGGTTGTTACGTGCATGACGCCGGGGTTGTTACGTGCATGACGCCGGGGTTGTTACGTGCATGACGCCGGGGTTGTTACGTGCATCACTCACGCTACGGGTTATTGCGAGCATCACACATACACACCAACCATGAGCGTGCAGGTGCGTTGCAGTGCTTTTAGTGTACCTCTTTTCTGGTGTCTAGTATTGAGATCAGCCCTGTCATGGTACACATTCGGTCTTAAGTCTAGATGGTTATACTTTTCCTGTTACTATGTTTAGTACGCGAAGAACTGAAGCCGTGTTGGAACGTTCATTTTGCGCGAAGCTGCTCAGATTTCCTCGAACGCCGGTGCTCCAATCGTTGCTTCGGAGCAGAGACTGCATCAGTTAGACCTTGTAATAAGAACCGATCGTTGATGCATGAAGCGGTAACCGACACTTGATTCTCGAGCCGTCTGGAGGGGAGCGGTGGAGGACTGTGTGCTTAGCAAGACTGGCTGTGTCAAGCTTGCCCATGATGAACTCAGGCTGAAATTTACCGAATGAAATTACTGGGACTGGATGTTTTTGAACTGTTACGGAAAGGTTTATTCATTAGGATCTTCGTTACTATTTTTTATTATTGCTATATTTTCCGTTATTATTGTCATTTTTATAACATCTTTGAGTCGTGTTTGGAAAGATTCAAAATCGACATATGGCGCATCTTGTAGGATCAGAGCCCCTTCTGACCGACACAGTTTACTTTCAGATCATCGAGCGATGCGTGAAGAGATCTTGCTCTCTAATATGGATCACGTGTGAAAATAAAGCGCGTTTAAATCCAGACTCCGTGAGGCTATTCATCATTACTATAGATTATTAGTTAAACGCGTTGACCGCAATTGGTTAAACTGAGGTTCTATGTTCAACTCAAATTTAAAATCAATTGTAGTAAGCGATTTTGAAAATAGCTAACAATAAGTGGATCGTGCCTCCAATTAGCCAATAATGTATTTATGAAAATTGAGAATGTAACCACTGGTTGGTCAGCAGCATTATGAAAATCCCCTCCGTGGCCACCGGTGGCGAACGTTGCGGTCAAAGTGTTAAGTTACCTTAACCACAAGAAAAGTGCTCCAAAGAGGAGGGATGAATCCACTATTTAGTATAGAGTTGAGGGAACAAGGAATCTATGCGCGAGGTGCCTTGATGGAATAGAAGATCCCTTCGTTTCAGAAGCAGGGTTGTTCCTGCTCACATCACCTCGACGTCAGGACTCGGCGACTCCCGCAGGTCGATTACAACATTCGCTTATTTATTGATTTGAATCCGAGATGTTCGTTACAGTAGACCGGTGCTGCACCTTTGTACTTAGCATCGCCGTTGTTTTCTGTATTTTCCCAATGAATTTGTTGCATTACAACGAACTTTGTCTTCAAAGCTATACCGTTATTTTATCGGTGGGAATTAGCGTTCCGAGGGAAATATGTGAGGTCCCGCACTAAACGTTAGGTAGGAGTTTTTTCGTTAAAATAGAATAGGTCTTTTGTAAAGTTACGGATCATCTTTTTTTTTGGTTCACTGCTGTCCTGTAATTCAGTATCTACTACTTTCTTTCAATTTTATTTTCTTTCACAAACTCCTTTTCTAAATAACGGTTTCTACGCACCGTGCTCACAGATTCCGCGTTCCCTTTAACTCCATATTAAAATGGTGCCTTCCTCTTAGGAACGCCTTTGCTGCAACAACTGTTTTAAAATTTTGAACAACTTATCTAATTTGCAACCAACAACTTTTTTGCTCAAACATTTTCTGATGCTTTAACACATAGACTGCGATGGGTTAAACTGAAGTTCAATCTCCAACTCAAGTTTAAAGTCGAAAGTTGTTAACAATTTTATAAATAGCAACTGGTTAAAATAAATGCCATTAATTTAAAACGTTTGTTTAAAATTTTTCAAAAGGCCTATCGAGAGGTCGTTTTGAAGCTGGAAAAACTTAGGCACGACCCACCGGTTGGTCATACCGCAATGAATGAGTTTATGTGCTTTATGGTGAGCTTTTCGAGTTAAACTTCTCACCACCAGGAGGACAAGCAGCGACCGTCTCCGCAGCTCTCCTGATCGTGACCAGTGCTGTTACTTGTGTACAAAATAAAGTTGCTGCGTCATGCAGTCCACTGATACAAGTGCAGTAGAGATGATGGCCTTATCAACGTGCACTTAATTTCTAGATAAAGTTATCCTGAAGAGCTTAGCGTAGAAAGCCGGCTTACTATTTGCTCATAGGGTCTTTAACACTTGGACTGCGGCAGGTGAAACTCAAGTTTAGTATACAACTCAAATTTCAAGTTTATTGGAGTGAGCAATGTTGAAAATAGCAAACATCAACTTGGTCGTGCCTGCAAATAGTTTTGATTAAGTGTTCAGGAAAATTGAGTTTGTGACTACTGGTCGGTCAGCAGCATGATGAAAATTCCCTCAGTGACCACCGGTGGCCCATGTCGCAGTCAAAGTGTTCATTCACTCGAGCTTTTAGTACGTGCTATGAACGAATTACGTAGCGTCAATGAGCATATAGAAGATTACTTGTGAAGCGCAATGATCTTGCGACAGTATTTGAGCCATGGGTTTCACCAGAAATTAGATGCATGCTCTATGTGTAAGAAGCTAAATTTCAGGAAATCTTTGAATGTTATTTCACAACTTGAATCTAATCATCGTTCTTAGTCATGCGGTTCGGACAGAAATAACAAGCGTTGACTAATTT
Organism: Platorchestia sp. MABIK; assembly: GCA_014220935.1. NCBI lineage: Eukaryota > Metazoa > Arthropoda > Malacostraca > Amphipoda > Talitridae > Platorchestia > Platorchestia sp. MABIK. Next base: position 121,023 of record JACJUY010000637.1, on the reverse strand, counting down.
TCCAGTTCCTTTGTTTTTCATCGAGAAGAAATTTCCTCTGATAAGAAATGTATAAAATCGAACGTGGCTTCGAAGATAGTTCAGCTAAAGTAAGACCGTGTGTCATGAGATCCAGATACTAGATACTGAGGTGATCCAATGTCTGTCTTGTGCTGTGTGAGCATGCCGCTATGATCGTGTGTCGTCTTAACGCATTTTCAATCTACCGCTAATGCTCTTACTCACTGACTGAACGAACGCTTCCCTCTGATCAGCCAAGTACACTTCTCCATCTCCTTATATTCATAGAGCCCTGCGACTGCTAACCAAGATAGTAGTGCTATAGATGCGGCTGTCAAACCAAGATAGTGTTATAGATGCGGCTGTCAAACCAAGATAGTAGCGCTATAGATGCGGCTGTCAAACCAAGATAGTAGCGCCATAGATGGGGCTGTCAAACCAAGATAGTAGTAGCTCTATAGATGCGGCTGTGAAACCAAGATAGTAGCGCTATAGATGCGGCTGTCAAACCAAGATAGTAGCGCCATAGATGGGGCTGCAACGAGACTCTTCTAATTTTACAACGTGTCTTGTTAATTCGACTTCAGATTTCACTCTGCCAAGCTTTCAACCTTTTCATTGGAAATCACAAGCGAATAAGTCAAACCTGAGGATGTAATGGGAACTCCTGGTTATCCAAAATACAATTGTGAAGTGTCATCCTAAGGGAATGAAGAAAGAACTACAAGATCTGAAAGCTTGGCACAACAAAAATTCGTTTGTGAAGTCGAGTTTTATATTTGTACCTGCAATCTGAAACCAAGACGTCTGATATTCGTAGCACATATCTTTCTCCTCAGGGAGATATAACCAGTGTACCTGGGGAGTTTGCTCTCCCTGAGGAATTTGTAGAGGCTTGAGCTAAAGGTTAGGCAGGCTTTCTTTGTGTCGAAATATTATAGGTTTTTTGTTTGGTTACGGACTATTTTTTCACGTTCACTACTGCCCTGTTTTTCAGCACTTCTTATTTTCTTCTTCTTTTTCTTCAACTTTTATCTTGTATCGTAAACTTCTTTCAGTTAACTGCTTCTATGCATTCTATGCATCTTGTGCATAGGCTCTGCGTTCCCTTATGCCTTCACTAAATAGTGCCTTCCTCCTTCCTCTTTTTGGAACGCCTTTGTTGCGGTTAGGGAGGCTTAAATCAACTACTCTAATCTAAAACGTACACCGTTGCCAAGGGTCATCTCATCACATTTTCCTACGTTTAATTCTCAGAAAATGACGTGGAAGCCTCGGTCGCCCGTACGGACGACTCGAACCTTACTTATGGAAAATCGTTTTCAGGATGACAAAATTTCCCAGGTTGCCTTTTTTCGGTATTCCCCTTGTTCGTTTCTTCTTTTTCTTTCTGCCTATTCCCCCACTCTCACCCCTCTGTCCTTCACCATTCGCCAAGGGGCCTTGTCCTGGCTCTGAGACCTGTGGGCTGCTTATTAGCTTCAGAACTCTTCGTGCTCGTTACCAGCACGTTCTCACGAAATTCCCGTAGTCTTTTTTATTACATGTGAAGCCTCACAGACATTGGTCATCGTGAATGAATTGGAGGCAATCTTAAAAGTGGCTTTTTCCGCATTGATCGCAAACTAATTGGCGTTGCCATGCTACGCTGACGCGATGCTAACGATAGCATGTCGGCATCAGTAAATCATGCGATGGCCACTTTCAATTCAGTGAAAAACTTTAGTCTGATCTCGACCTAGAATCGGACTTCCAAATTATACATTTACCTGCTCGTAACGGCGCAACCGGTTGTGAAATTGTTCTCAATATGGCAATGCTACGTGCTGATTTCTTGCTCATAATTCTCAAATTCGCGCTTGTTTCAAATAGAATAATTCAAAATTGTATTCGAAAAATGCTCAAACTTGAGAATCTTGCGCTGAGAAATCAGAGCTTAAACGATTTTTCTAACCATGATTATCAAATTTGCGCTTGTTTCAAATAGAATCATTCAAAATTTCATTCGGATGAAGCTCAAACTTGAAAACCTTGAGCAGGATAATAAGGATGTAGCGTCACTAGGGGCGAAAGAGCGTATGCAGCCTGTATCGCTACGACGACGTGAATCGTGTGGAAATCCAGCGATGTGGGATCACCGTGAGCTGCTGTGCGATAATTGTTTATACGATACCGGCGGACTCGTATTCACGTTTTCCAAGTTTTAACGTTTACAGATACCATGTTTTAACGTTTACAGATACCATGTTTTAACGTTTACAGATACCATGTTTTAACGTTTACCGATACCAAGTTTTAACGTTTACAGATACCAAGTTTTAACGTTTACAGATACCAAGTTTTAACGTTTACAGATACCAATTTTAACGTTACAGATACCAAGTTTTAACGTTTACAGATACCATGTTTTAACGTTTACAGATACCAAGTTTTAACGTTTACAGATACCAAGTTTTAACGTTTACAGATACCATGTTTTAACGTTTACAGATACCAAGTTTTAACGTTTACAGATACCAAGTTTTAACGTTTACAGATACCAAGTTTTAACGTTTACAGATACCATGTTTTAACGTTTACAGATACCAAGTTTTAACGTTTACAGATACCATGTTTTAACGTTTACAGATACCATGTTTTAACGTTTACAGATACCAAGTTTTAACGTTTACAGATACCAAGTTTTAACGTTTACAGATACCAAGTTTTAACGTCTACAGATACCATGTTTTAACGTTTACAGATACCATGTTTTAACGTTTACAGATACCATGTTTTAACGTTTACAGATACCATGTTTTAACGTTTACAGATACCAAGTTTTAACGTTTACAGATACCAAGTTTTAACGTTTACAGATACCAAGTTTTAACGTTTACAGATACCAAGTTTTAACGTTTACAGATACCAAGTTTTAACGTTTACAGATACCATGTTTTAACGTTTACAGATACCATGTTTTAACGTTTACAGATACCATGTTTTAACGTTTACAGATACCAAGGTTTACCGGATACAGATACCAAGGTTTACCGGATACAGATACCAAGTTATAACGTACAGAGAAACTGTGTTTCTCCTGTTAAAGGAATATGCCTAGACGCTCTGTGGTGCAAGCCGATCTTGGATCGACCTTGGGTCTTTGTTGAGGTGTTTTTGCAGAGAAAAGATTGTGAGGCTGTCCGAGTAATCCTCGGTTGGAGGTTTTTGGTGACATGCGATCGATGCCTCTAGACGAACGAACGGCATCGAAGTGTGAAGTCTTTGTCTAACCTTGAGACAGTAAGCGTTGTTTCAAATCACTCGATATTGCGATTTCCATCTAACAAAGAAATAATGCTCGAGATCCAGGTCCGCTTTGTTCTAGCAGTGCGCAAAGTATGCACCATATTGTGGCTAATTTTCACGTCTTTTCGCAACCTGCATTCACAAACCTCCTTTGAAAGAAGAATAAAATTTGACTGGGATCTTTCTGTTCAGATTTGTTCGGGGAACTGAGGCCACTAAATCATTATTCGCCTGAGAAAATTCCTTGTATCTTCTCGTTCGTCACTTTCTTCTTTTGTTTACTTAAAACAAAAGCAGTTTCTGAGAGCCTCTTTGTGAAGCGAACGTCGTAATCGAATTGGTTTGCTTTCCTCTGCACAAGAGGCCTAGTTTTCCCTACAGCCAGCCTGTATTGAGATGGTGGCAGGACTGTAATCTGGCTGAGCTTTTCTTGGTGCTCACGTTGTCTTGGTGTGAGGTGTTGAATTTTAGAATCCCTTGTGAAGTTTCTTTGCTCTTTCCTGGACCCCCACCAGACCTCGATGTCCTGGTACATATCGCTTGCTTTTTTTGTTTACATTGGCCTGTTTCGATTGCTGTGTTCGGAGGCGACTGAAAAAAGCAACTTCTGGTTTTTGTTCTACTGGATTCTGATTGCTAATTTCCTGGAAATGTAATGTGGATCTTTGTTCGCTCTCTGTAGGCGACTCTCGAAATTACGTTGAGGTATTGAGTTGACTTCAAGAGATTGTATGTGATTAGTCTCACTTCTCTTCTGTATTCAGGATGGCGTCAGAGCAATCCGTTGTTTCTTCTCGCAAACGATCTAGCTTCGCTTTTTACGGCTTCATTTGTGCTAATTATCGTTAAAGTTTGTTTTGTGTTTATGTTAGAATATTAATTTTCATTGTGTCTTGGTATATTTGGCAGATTTTTGGGGAATAGTTTCTGATTCGAGGTGCAAAAGTCACACTATCATTATGACCATGTCGGAAATCTTGCTTTAGCCAAGATTAGAGGAACTACGGGCACAACTTGATGGTTAGGTCCGCTCCAGTTGGACCAGAGTTGATCATTTCTCTGGCCAATATTAGCACGGGTTTTTCTCAGAGGATAACACTTAGACTTCGGCAGGTAAAACTGAAGTATGACATTCAATCCAAACTTAAAGTCAATTGTAGTTAGCAATGTTAAAAATACCAAACATCAACTGGATACTGCTTTCATTTAGTTTAATTAAGTATTTTTGAAATTAAGTTTGTGACTACTGGTTGGTCAGCAGCACAATGAAAACTCCATCATTGACCAAATATGGCTCACGTCGCAGTCAAAGTATTTGAAGAAGTGTTATGAAAATACCATTGCTTACGCCCCCCACAAGGGAACGCAACTATTATTGTATCTACTGGGATTAGCGCTCCCAAGATGAAAATGATAGGTTTCGAGCGGAAGGTCCTCGGGGGATACAACTATTGTATTTGTGGAGGCATGTATGGCCAGGGGGAGATGTGAGGTATCAATCTAAAGGTTAGATAGGCCTTCACGTTGTTGGAATAAAAAAGGGTTTTCTTTTGTTACGGACCATCTTTCAGTTTACTTCTGTCCGTTTTAACAACAAATTTTACATTCTTCAACTTCTATCTTGCTTCGTAAGCTTTTCTCAGTCTTGCTGTTTCTATGCCCAGGGTGTGAGAGCACTCCTTGTGCAAAAATTCCTCGTTCCCTATATTTTTTTTACTATACGGTGCCTTCCTCTTTCTTTTTTCTCTTGGAAATACGTTTGTTGTGGTGGGATAGGTTTAGTCTAACATTTAATCTAGCGAGCTTATTGCTTATACTTATGTTCATTTGTTAATAAATAAGTTGAAATGTTTATGAGCACTTCCGAGTAATGATCAAATGAACCCCTTGCACAGAATGTTTTTGCCTGTTTTCCAGCTGCACATTTCATGCCTCTCAGACCGACTTCTGCTGCTCATTCTTGGCGTGTTGTCTTTGCTCTGCAGTTATTATTTCCTGCTTATATTCTATTCAATCCTAGGCTGTATTCCTTGCAGGTTTATTCTGCCATTTCTTCAGATGTCCTCGGTACTTCACGCTATTTGCATGATTTTTTCTACTAACCTGATATTCCTGTTTCTCTAGTTTGTTAAGCATGCCTTTATTTGCGAGTGTGTGTGTGTGTATATTGAACTTAATATATTGCCTTTTGAAATAAACACCGCTCTCTTTAGTACGAGTGCTACTCTAGCGGCCTCAAACATGTTTGTATCTGGTCAGTCACGGCTATTAAAGGCGGGTCTCGTTAAAAGCTCATGCTGCTACCTTGCCATTATTTTGCGTTAAGACACTGCAATTTTTAAAAAATATATCGGTACCTCATTTTTAAATCCATAGTTTAGTTCAATGATATTGATCTTCATCGAGGTGAAGTACTCGTACATTTCACTTTAATACTCAGTTTTTAACAACAACAACAATTACCGCCGAATCTCATTGTCATGACGACAAACAGTTGGGGCCGCTAGGGTTCAGTTCTGTCCCTCATGAGGACCAGTGGTGACAGCCTAGTCTAAAGTTTGCTGGCTTCTAACTCTTTATATCATATTTATTGACGGCGTGTTGCGTTGGTCGCTGCTGCCTGCCTTCATGCATGATCTGGACCGCGCTAACGCTTCGACTTCTTAACCGCTACGACTTCTTTACTGCTACATGGGTACCTACTTCACCCTCTGTCTGCCGCGCGGGTACCTACTCCACCAGACCGTGGTAGGTGCTGCTTCCTTAGCTAAATTGCTTAGTTCAGTAGTTATGTGTCGTCTTTTATTGCGGTTAGTTAGTGAGGTGTGTATTCTAAACTCTTTTTGCACTGTGTAATCTAAACATTATGGTCATTTCTGCCAGTTACTGTAAAATGTATTCTAAACTCTGTATTTTGTGTAATCTGAAGTTGATTTTGTTTATTGGAGTTTTATCTGCATTGCATGAGAATTTGAGACAAATGCCTCGCTGTACGAATGCTTTGATGAGTGATTTTTTTCTATAAACTTTAATAAAACTTTCACCCTGGCCCTACTTTAAATAGCCTTCACGTGTGCCATTTCCTTTTCTATTTTCCTATGTAGTTAAACCTTCGTCAGTAATACATTAGCTAAAGAAAATAAATGCACCCATAAAAACTGATTTTCACGCTCCCTATGAATTTCCAACCTGAAGGCTAGATAGGCCTTGCTAATGTTGAAAAAGAATTGGTTAGTTTTCGTTGCATCTGGATTTTCCGTTCCCTTAACTCTATACTAAATGGTGAGTTCCTCTTCCCTCTCTTGGGAACGCCTTTTTTAGGGTAAAGTAGGCGTAAACTACCTCATTATTCAGTCTAATCCCGGATCTCAATGGGTGACTTTCACGACTTGCATTTCGTATCGAGTGAGGTGATGTGTTCTGTTGGTGCTGAGCTAGACGGGCCACAGAAGTGTGTTGGTGAGGCTCGTAAACTTTTGAGTGTTCTTACTGTTCATTTCATTGTTTTACTTTAGGGTGTCTTTTTGACAGTGACTCCAAGGAACCGCGTGTGATTTCTTATGTTTTGCTTCAATACAATTGTGAGTTAAATTAGCAGCTAGCGAATATGTATCTTTAACGTCGCCGTTGCGCTAAGTAAGGTCCCATGGTTTGACCGTTTTCTTTGTATTCTTAAAAATATTAGTCAAGGTCAGCTCATATTTAGAGTGCGATCTTTACTATAACATTTAGTGCGTACCTAACGCAACAATGGCGAGTACTCAGAACTGTGTTAGTATGTGTGTTATGTTGAAGTTGAAACGCCATTGTAAGTATTTACACCGTGTTGGGGTTAAGTAGGCTATTGGGATTCCATAGAAAATAAGTTTCGTATATTTCCTATTGTTAATGCATTTGTTAACACAAAATGGTTGGCTGCGTTTTCAGGGTGGTTATTTTTTCAGTGATAACTTCATTTATTGGACTCGCGTATAATAAATGACAAGCATAGAAAGTTTGCGTTGTCGTAACATTTGTTGGACTCATTAGAGCGTGATCACAACGCGCTTTCAGCTCTAAAATTATTGAGGATGATTCTAAAAAACCATAGGCATTGTTCATAGGTAAAGGTTGTGCGTACATAGAAAGAAAGACTCGCATGATATGGACCGTATAACTTGCCTTACTCGTGACATTGAGGTAACACTTTTGATATAGATGTTCAGTACAACACCTAGCAAATGTCATGTCTAATGCCTAAGTGTTGTACGCTCAGCCCATAGTTATTTCTCTGTCAATCAATAGTTCAAATGACGATTGATTTCAGGAGACGCACATCTTGCACGAGTTCAGCGAGGACTTCTACGGCTCGTGGCTACGCGTGGTGGTGCTCGGCTACATCAGACCCGAGAAGAACTTCGAGTCTTTGGGTGAGACGAGACATGGTTTTCACTAGTGAGGTGTAGAACCAGGTCTTCTGTTTCTTAAATCTTGCCTGAGATGAACTTCGAGTCTTTGGGTGAGACGAGACATGGTCTTCACTAGTGAGGTGTGGAACCAGGTCTTCTGTTTCTTAAATCTTACCTGAGATGAACTTCGAGTCTTTGGGTGAGGCGAGACATGGTCTTGACTAGTGAGGTGTAGGAACCATGTCTTCTGTTTCTTAAATCTTACCTGAGATGAACTTCGAGTCTTTGGGTGAGACGAGACATGGTCTTGACTAGTGAGGTGTAGGAACCATGTCTTCTGTTTCTTAAATCTTACCTGAGATGAACTTCGAGTCTTTGGGTGAGGCGAGATATGGTCTTGTTAGTGAGGTGTAGGAACCAGGTCTCCGGTTTCTTGCATCAGACCTGAGAAGAACTTCGAGTCTTTGGGTGAAATGAGACATGGTCTTGTTAGTGAGGTGTAGGAACCAGGTCTTGTGTTTCTTTAGCTCAAGTTGGAGGTTGACCTCCGCTGCTTCACGAGGACTTGAATTACTCTGAGCTGAATTTGCAGTTTTTACCCAAGAGAAATTCCGTTAATCCTTTAAGGTCAGAACTTGGTACTCGTATTACCGTTATCATAACTGCTATAATTTAACTGGCTTTGGCATCAAGTAGTCACCGATATCAGGATGTGGAAGGAACTGCCACTCGAAAATGAACTTCAAAGAACGCGTTAGGGCGCAAATTTCACAAGGAATAAAATATATTAGAGCTGTTTATGAAACTGAATTAACTCCACTTGGTCGATAAAGGGTTAAAGTTGTTCTAGCTTGCATTAACTGTGTTTATAAGGTTTTTTATTTGTATTCACAGCTATCGATTCCGAAGTCAATGGCCATAGTTAAGGGAAAACTATTCTGGCTTTCGATCCTTTCGTGGCGGTTGCATTCCGCTCATGAACATCTCTGTAAAATTCTCGGCACTTTATTACTTAGCTGAATTACGTAATTTATTCGTCGTGTTAAAATGTGTGATATCCTAGTTAGCGGCACGGGGATATACCGTGCATGTGATGAGACGCTAGCGAGACAATTAAGTTTGTGAAGCCTTCAGAAGGCTTGTGTGCTGAATGCAGCCATAATCAGGAATATGATGCTGAGCTGCAAGTCCTAGCACGATGTTATAAAGTAAAGGCTAGGAGCTGGGTAAACAAGAATTTGAAACTTAATATGGGAACACAAATATCGTGAGCTACAGAAAAGAAGCGTTTCTCGCATTTATTTGCCATTTTATATTTTTGGAGACCGTTATCTAATTAGGCTTCGTTATTTTTGAGAAATCGTCTTTCAGAGGCGTTCGGAAATCATTTTGCAGAAATCACCGGTTGTATGCCAAGGGGGATTTTCTTATGTGCTAACTCATATCGATCACACTCGAAATCACTCAGAGATCTGAACTCAACAGTAGGACGTCGTTGCCGCGTAATGCAAGCAACACACTCAGAAAAGCTGAACTGAGCCGCGTAATGCAAGCAATACATTCAGAAAAGCTGAACTGAGCCGCGTAATGCAAGCAACACATTCAGAAAAGCCGAACTGAGCCGCGTAATGCAAGCAACACATTCAGAAAAGCTGAACTGAGCCGCGTAATGCAAGCAACACATTCAGAAAAGCTGAACTGAGCCGCGTAATGCAAGCAACACACTCAGAAAAGCTGAACTGAGCCCCGTAACACAAGCAATACATTCAGAAAAGCTGTACTGATGCTGTGAGCGATCCTCCTTACACTGCCTGCTCATGAGTATATATTTTCTCTTGAGTAAAGCGTATGCATGCCGCGGTGCTGCCATTACTCCAACTTTCACTTTCACTCGCCTGCGCTGGACTCGGCAAAGTTGCATCGTCATTCTCCCGCCTCTCCTGCTCCTCCGTAAAAATTTCATTTTTTTATGTAGTGCTCCCTCTGTTCAGAATTTCATTTTTTAATGTAGTGCTCACTTTGTTCAGAATTTACTTCTTTTATGTAATGCTCACTTTGTTCAAAATTTCCTTTTTTATGTAATGCTCACTTTGTTCAAAATTTCCTTTTTTATGTGGTGCTCACTATGTTCTAAAATAAGATGTCCTAAAAAGTGTTAAGGTTGTTTTAAAATAATTGAATCATTGTATGAAAAACGCTTTGAAAACAAGAAATGAAATTTATTCACTTAACCGACGGGTTTATTAGCAGAGGAAGAAAATTGCTGTGGAAATTGGTTCATGAATTGCTGGAATATATTTTAGAACAAACAGAAAACGTTGTGGTACAGCTATTCTGGAGCAGAGGAAGTTTCTTCTTACAAGTCCATGAGATAAACTGTGAATTCGTGTTAAAATTTCCAGTCTTGTTGAGTCTAAGTTTGTCGAAAGTAGGCCTCACCTGCCAGTACTCTAACCAAGTGGCAGAGTGCTGATGACCTCGGTGGAAACAAACTTTATAATAATATAATCGTTATTTCAATAATAATTGAAACAACTAACTTAACAGGCGTCCGTTTGACTGATGCTTGTTCATGATCTGCGTTGTCTGTGGTGGTTGTTCTGCTAGTCCGTAGCATTACTGTATAATGCTACAGACTAGCATCACTACTTCCGTAGTTATGCTTAGAGTAAATGCTACTTCCGTAGTAATGCTTATAAGTAATGCTACTTCCGTAGTAAAAGTAATGCTACTTCCGTAGCATTACTGTATAATTGTATGCCTCAGCTTCATTTAATCACCAGAGTCATGTAAGACGTTCTCAGTTGTATTTTTTAGTAAATTGCTACCAGGTGACGTTGGAGGCATTAAAAATTTTTTACCGACTTACGAAACTTGAGTGAAAAAACGTATCTTGAAGTGCAAGAAAATTTCGGTTACTGACTTACCCCACACGAGAAAATGATCGAAGATTTCAGTGAATCGAGCTAACTAGTCTATATAAGCTATCGTAAGGTTGTTGGTTAGTATCAAGCTTTCTCTAAATTTGAAATGAGCGTTTTTTGTAATGTGTGCACAACAAATTTTATGTTAGAAACATAACTCGCTGAAATATTTCTTGTGCTTTGCCGTAAAATTGATTTCTCTCATGATGGGCTACGGTGGAAACATCGTTGCTGATTCATCGCTCATTGCTAATATTGTTGATTCTTGGAAATAAAATTAATTTGTTTGTGCAATGCTTGTAACAATGATAGGGGTGAATACATTTTTAAAATATTTACGACAAATGATTTCATATAAACCAACTGCAAAGGCTACACAATACATTTCCTGTGAGCTGAACTGATTTTCCCCGTGCAGATCTGCTAATCTCGGCAATAAAAGGAGACATCAGCGACGCCATAATCCACCTGTCGAGCGGCTGCTACGACCAGTATTACGAGCACCCGTTCTTGTCCTGCCCGGTGGAGACCATCGTGAAGGACCCCGCCATCGTAACGGCCTACAACGCCGCTGTGCACGCTGACGAGGCTGTCGGCTCCAAAACTGAAGACGCCAAAACGCCCGAGGACGAGGGAATAAGTTCTGTTAATGGCCACCTGACTAACGGCCACGGAAGCTAGGCCACCTTGCGCTGGTGTTAGGACGCTTTCATCCGTGTGGACTGGCAACGTCGGGTGTTTGGGGAAGTTCAGTGTTTGTTGGTAGGATATGGGTTGGCTGGGGACGGGTGGAGGTCGCTGGATATGTTGATGTCATTGGATATGTCCATGGATATCTTGGTATCATTGGATATGTTGAAATCGCTGGATATGTTATGTTGCTGGATATGTTAATATCGTTCCCCTCAGGGGGATACAACTATTGTATCTATGGGAATTAGCGCTCCCAGGGGGACTATGTGAGGGCCCGAGCTAAGGGTAGGTAGGCTTCCTTTTTGTTGAAATAACATGGGTTTTTGTTCTGTTACGGACCATCTTTTTTCGGTTCACTGCTGTCCTGTTTTTTCAACACCTACTACTTTTTTCTTGAACTTTGATCTTGTTTCATAAACTTCTTTCTCATCTTACTGTTTCTATGCCCTTTCTGCGTAGATTCCACGTTCCCTAAACTCCATACTAAATGGTGCCTTCCTCCTTCCTCTCTTTGGATCGCCTTTGTAGCGGATAGGGAGGCTTAAACTAACTAATAATCTAATCTGTTAATATCGTTGGATATGTTACTGGATAAATTGAAATTGGATATGTCATATGTTGATATTATTGGATATGTTGATATCATTGGCTTTGTCGCTGGATATCTTGATTTCATTGGATATGTTATTGGATATGTCGATATCGTTGAACGAAGTCGGGGCTCCTTGCTGCCGTTCCTTAGGTCTTGTTTATGGATTTTTACCTTATCTTCAGCTTGTTTTGATCAAGAGCAGTGATGTGATTGCATAATGTGTACTTAATTAGCGCTTGGAAGGAACTCAGCTGTTAATTATATTGGATGGTTATTGTTGGTGTTGATTTACACAATGATATTGATTGCAGAGTGAATATGCATCGATATGAGGAATTGATGACGTTAATATAATCCTGTATTTTATATTTATTGCAAGTCAGAATATCAAACAACGATTTGTGTTTGAAAGAACCGAGGGAATTTTTTGTTGTTTTTCAGTGCATCTTTCGAATTCTGAAATTTTCCATTAGATGGTCGTTTAGTGCGTGTGTGTTAAGAGGGGAAGAGCGAGTGATCTGTCTGTCTTTGCACCACATGATAACTCGAGTCGATGTAATATCTTTGGCGTCATGGTTACCTGATTGGTCGTCTTTTCTGGTCAAAATTCTCAAATTAGTGTTTCAAAATGAAATTTGACCTCAAAGTCACTCAAGACGGGGCGATCAAATTTTACCTGACAAAAAATCAAACTAGAGAATTCTGTGAAAAGAAAAATACCTATATGGCGACTTTGAGTTGTTTGAGCACAACCGGTCGCACTGTGTGTGGCTCTGTCGTACTCGTGAACTGTTGCACTCATGGTAAGTCATCGATGTGTGTAGCTTGCACGTGAGCACTTGTCAAGAGTTACTACACTGATGTATGTACCTTCGATAAATGTTCTTCTGGATGAACTATCAATCATTAAACCACAGGTGTAATATCTAAGTAGATCTATGTGTCATGTGGTTTCCTTCAATATCGTACGTCATTGATATTTGGATATACCTACGCGCAGTGTGCTCGAGAAATGATATGGATTCGTGAAAAATGATTTTTTTTTCAATTGAATTTTTCATTGATAAATTCGTTTTTTTGCCGATTTACTTCGTGAATTGTTTTCATGGCTTCTCAAGGACTCTGGAGACATTTCGAAGTCTGAATTTTCATCATTAAACCCCTGATCGCAACGCAAATGAGAGCAAAGTGAACCAAATGCTGTGAATGTAAGAAAATATTGGTAACTTCTTCTTTCTTGAATGTTTGGCTGCCAATTTGTTCGGCCAGGAGAGCGGCATGAATAATTTCTTGGGCTGGAGATGCTCAAGTCAAATTGCGACGAACTCCTTTAGAAATGCCAAGTTTTTTCTGCCCAATTTCACAAGTTTTTTTCGTGTAGGTTTTGACCATGATGTTGCTTTAGTTGTCTTTTAAATATAACTAAATGTGTTTTTTGTCAAGATTAAGAAATTAGCGCCCCTGGCTCGTTTCGGGCCTTGGGTAGAGATGCACTGTGAGGTTTCTGTTTTGTTCTGTTCCTGCGAGTTGCCTTCTTGCTTCAATACCAAGTCTTGTTTCTTCTCATACTGAGCGAAGCGTCCGAAATGTGTGTGATGAACGCGATCAAATTTACCGTTTTTAAGATCACATTAAACGGGTGCTTGAATGATTTTCAGGTCTGAAATTCTGGACGTTTTGTCTTGTTAACGCAGATGCTTGCGTTCAGTCGCTATTCCAGTTCAGGCTCTCTTAAATTAGTCAAATCTACAGAAGGCTTATAAAGTTGAGCATGGGAGTTTATTTCAGAGACAGAGCACCCTCAGGATGGAGCCGGACGAAAAGGATTGTCCTTTAGGGGATGGTCCTTTGGGGAATGGTCCTTTGGGGAATGGTCCTTTAGGGGATGGTCCTTTCGGGGATGGTCCTTTAGGGGATGGTTTTTTATGGAATTGTCCTTTAGGGAATGGTCCTTTAGGGAATGGTCCTTTAGGGAATTGTCCTTTAGGGAATTGTCCTTCAGGGAATGGTCCTTTAGGGAATGGTCCTTTAGGGAATGGTCCTTTAGGGAATGGTCCTTTAGGGAATGGTCCTTTAGGGAATGGTCCTTTAGGGAATTGTCCTTTAGGACTTCTCTGTTACCTGCCCTCATCGGGAATAATTGACCTAGCTGAGCTACACATGCTGACAGTACTGGTCCTCGACAGTGTAAAAAGCGCTCCTCAGTGGTGATGTGATCCTTGTTCCTCATCACAAAATCGGCAACTCTTCTTACACGAGTGTTGTGGGTTTAGATTTGTGGCTTACTGGGTTGTATCTTTCATTCTATTTTCATTTTTATCTCTAGCGAGGAAAGTCGACGTTCCGTGCAATCGACATACCGCGCGGATGTCTTCGTCTTTCATTCTTTATTCTTATTTTATTTTCTTGTCTCATCGTGGTGCTAAAGCCTTCTCCGCAAGCTGTGTCAACCGAGACGCTCAAATTTTGCGACCTCTTAGTACCACTTGAACTTGAACTTGAACTTCACTGGAGTATCTTTGTAATCGAAGCTCAACTGAGTGGAAACGGAGGTGAAACCTCCAAAATAATAATAAAAATAGTAATAATAAGTAATCATTCATACACAAAAGTTTTTGTAGCTTTAAATTTATGTTTCTATTTCACATTCATGCTTTATTTCCTGTTTCCAATCTTGTATGAGCGGCGAGTTTGACTGCTACTCTCTACGACTGCTACCCTCTACGAGCGTCTTTTTCTGAAAATTTGGAACCAGCGTGTCATTTTTGCACGTTTTTGCGAGTTCACCTTCTGTGAAAAATGCAATTTTTACAGATGAGTTTTCTGTCATTGAGAAAAATATGTTAATTCAGGTATCGTCATGAAACGAAAAAACGTCTTGTGCTCCGAGTTTTGGTCTTCACATTCTCGTTTAATTTCAAAACAACGCATCATGTTTCGAGTTTTGGTCTTCACATTCTCGTTTAATTTCAAAACAACGCATCATGTTCCGAGTTTTGGTCTTCACATTCTCGTTTAATTTCAAAACGCATCAAGTTACGAGTTTTGGTCTTCACATTCTCGTTTAATTTTGAAGGCTATTCTTCCTTCAGATGTGCCAATACTGGCCATTGCCGAGTTGGGAGTGGTGGTTGCGGGTTCTTCTTCACTGTTGGGATTTCTTACCTGATCTTCACACTCTTAGACCACCTCACTGTCTGCCGGTGGTGTAGGCATCGCGCGTGCCCACTGCGGCGTGTGTAACTGAGACCCCTTTTCAGGTTGCCTTCCTCGAGCTGAATCTCAATGTGCTGAGGTCTGGGCTTACGCACCATCAAGTGAACTTTGTTCGCAACTACTGCTTTGAGGTTCTTCCTCGTATGCCATTTAACTCGTTGACCGCGATGGGTTAAACTAAAGTTAAATATTCAACTTAAATTTAAAGTCAAAAGTTGTTAAAAATTTCATAACTCGCAAACATTAACTGCGTGGATTAAATACCATTAATTTGAAAAGATAGTTAAAAATTTTCAAACGTCCAATCGGTGGGTCGTATCGCAAGCAACGTGTTAAGGCACCTCCGGAGTTTTCTGCCTCGATCTACCAAGTTTGGTTACAGTTATTGGCTCTACACTGCAGTTGTTTGTCGAACTTCTCTCTTTAAAGTCTACTTGGGTTCGGAATGGTGTCTTGTTACGTGCCGTGCTTGGTCTTAAGTTCTGATTTGTCCCTTTAATATGAATTTATATTCGTTTATAAATTCACTTGAAAGAATCCTTCATACGATCTTATTGCCAAGCAGGTAAGGAAGCTTTAGGTCTCACTATCTCACTATCAGAGCTATCCAAGACGACACCCAAACCACATGCTGCAAATGCCTTGTATTTCTATTGATATTTCTTTAGTACAGTTTGGTGAACTAAAATCCCTAGATAATGCAATAATCGTTTTAGTATACAGGAACACATTCTCACGATCTTAGCCAGTATTTTTTGCGGCCGTTCATTATTTATCGAGTCGCGTAATGGAGAAACTACATTCTCTCCGAATATTTTTGGATCTCATATTTGCGGCTAAAGTTGACATGGTTTAGATTTTGGCTTCCGTTTAGGGGGATCTTCGCATCATGATGTAGAATATTGGTAAGTTGCCAATTTTTTCCTCTTGGACGAACTCTAAAGTGAGACGGGCAGCTCAACATCATCTATGCCTCGAGTTTCGTTGTTCATTTCTTGACGACTTCCCTAGAGTTAACCTAAATTATATTCTTGGTGTACATTTCCGTTGAGTACCTAGATATATATCTCTATATTTTATTAAATGTGATAGTTTTCAAGGGCGTTTTTATTTGAAGATCCTTAGAAGCTTTACTTGCGGGGCAACGCAAAGTAAACGTTACCTGTTACTGTCTCTGACCGAAGTTGTCGTTAACTGAATTTAATATTATTATTGCCTGTTACTGTACAACGTGCCTCAGGTAACCTGGATGTATGTTGTCGTGCGGAACGTTTCTCGTTGCCATTCAGGCCGGTTCCATCTGTTTCAAATTTGTCTCTGATGCGAGCGACGGTCCGGGGAATTGGGGGCGGTTTTACGAATTCCGTTCTGAATCGTCTTTGCGAATTCCGTTCTGAATCGTCTTTGCGAATTCCGTTCTGAATCGTCTTTGCGAATTACGTTCTGAATCGTCTTTGCGAATTCCGTTCTGAATCGTCTTTGCGAATTCAGTTCTGAATCGTCCTGGCACTCCGAGCTAAAGGTTAGGTAGGCTTTCCTGTTGTTAAAATAACATAGGTTTTTGTTTTGCTACGGACCAACTTTTTTTCGGTTCACTGCTGTCCTGTTTTTTCAACACTTACTACTTTCTTCTTTAACTTTGATCTTGTTTCATGAACTTTTTTCTCATCTTACTGTTTCTATGCCCTTTCTGTATAGATTCCACGTTCCCTTAACTTCATACTAAATGGTGCCTTCTTCCTTCCTCTCTTTGGATCTCATTTGATGAGGATAGGGAGGCTTAAACTAACTAATAATCTAATTTAATCGTCTTGGGCCTTCAATTGTCCAGTGCTACTTGAGTTTAGAAGAGATATACGTGGAGACCAGATTCAGTGGCTCTAAAAGCAACCCCAGCGTCAAACTGAGGATTTGAACGTAACGCTTCGTGCACTAACATGCTCTCTTCTGGGCTCTTGCCTTTTTCTCGCTCCGTGCACAACCAACCCCCATAAGGGGCTTATCGCAAAGAAAGAAATGAAAGAAAAATGGTCTATTTCCTAAACAATTCAAACATGAAATGTTGAAACATTGGTTTTTAAAATACCATAACATTAACATCCTTAACTGATAACACATTGGTATCGTAATACCCATGCAAAATGTTCAAACGAAAAATGATTGACACAAAGCATGCAAATCTCCACCCTTCGGGCTTCATGGCCCAAGTGTTTCGGTGCTGCTGGTGCGAACAATGCAGCTTATCTTTGAAGATTCATTTTCCACAATGAGACATGTTATATTGAGTTGGAAAAATGAATCTATTTAGTATCCAGCAGACAACAATATTAGCAATGTTGGCCAATTAATCTTGACAACTTCTTTGCTGAGAGTTTTAAAATCATATGTATAAATACAACATATATATGCAAATGTATACTATACATTATTATATATATATATACACATGTATATCTACGTAGATATAATGTATATTAACATATGCTTGTACGTTTATCAATACCCGTTTTTTAATCCCCTTTTATTGTGTGTTTAATTACCTTATGTCTACGTGTAGTCTTATGCATCATTATATTTTACATCTAAATATGTATGACGATTTGGATGCATAGTTATATCGAAGGCTTATCGACGATGTTGATATAATTTGATGAGAAAGTTTTCAAAAAATTTCCTTCCAAACTTGTCTAGGCTCGGTGTGAAAATAATAGAACAGTCCCTGCTAAATTTCTTAAATTCGTGATCGTTTCTAATGAACCTTAATCGAAAGTTATTTCGAGGCTGTCAAAAGCATTTGTAAATGACTAGGACTAAGTTTGAAATTTAGTTTTTTTGGCTTGGAAAACAAGCAACAACTACTGCGACATTGTGTCGCGACTGAACTTGGATACGGGAAATTAGAAAAGAGTTCTAGAACCCGAGCGAAAAATATTTTCAATCGTTTACACACACTTCAATCTTTCCTTTGACTTAAGTTTAAGTTTATAACTTTTGAATTCACTAAAAAGACCTCCCATGCTTACATGTGCCCTCAAAATTTTTGAATCTTCTCATACACTACGCACATGAAGTTGACTTCATAGTAAGAAATGCTTGCGAAAGTTATGAAGTCATCGTGCCTTCAAGATCTTTTTTGCTCATCTCTCGCAAAAATAAAGAGTTAATTTCAGTGCCAACAGTCTGTGACCGATCATGACATGCATACTAATGTCCGGATAATTGGTTATCATTGATCTTGCATTCATTATAGCCTGAAGAATGCTCTAAATACGAAAAGCTCCAAACATTTTAAGGTGTCAGAAAAAATTTAAGTGATGTGAAAACTGCATAGTATGACTAAGTGTCTGTGTAATGTGTGGATTTAAATTCAGAGCATCAAATAGAATAAAATTTGGCATTACTGTTGATACAGATAAGTAACTTTTAGCCTTGATGGGAAAGAAATTTCAGGAGGTTGTCTGGAGTTCATTGATCCAGTAGCGTACAAAGACGTCACCACTCATTTTGATGGCTCTTAAATTTGTTGAAGAACTTTATAAATCGCAATTTTATGGCCTCGCAATGCATTAACTAGAGATCAGTCACAAAGTCCTGACCACAACTGCAGATGCAGAGCAAATTATCAAGACCGCAGTGGTGACTGATCGAGCTCTCGTGAAGTGCTTTCAAAAGTTAACGTTCGACACATTAAATCGTGCAGATGCCAACATTGATTAGAAAATCGCTTAAATAACTCCGATTTCAATGCCCAAATTTTACATTTGAACTAGGGCATGTTCAATACTGAGTAGGAGATAAAAAAAAACAATAGAATCTGCAAGACTGTCTATGTTGCTATTTTTAAAATTTTCAGCAATCAAAATTAATATTCAAGAAACTGCAAGATTTAATGAGGCTAATCTATAGAAGCATATGCATAGGCAACGAAAGTGCATTTCAGCTTCGTGGACAAATTTGCTGTTTAAACATCTTCAAAAATTGCCTTGGACTTGTTGCGCAAACTGACATTAATCACGAGAAGAGCATTTTTTATTCGCATGCTTTCCAGATATGCAAATACCTGACTTGAAGGCGTGCAGGTATTGTGATGATGTCTACAAGATTTATATCTGTAGAGTAGGGCTTTGTGATAAAATAGGTGCTGAAGGCGTTCGGGGGTTGTGAAGATGCCCAAAACTGCGGACGAGTTGAAGTGAGGAGCCAATTTCGACGCAAAAAAATTGTTGCAATGTAGATTGATTTCTAAGCTTTATATAAATTTTAGGTGTCGAGTTGATTTCATGAGGATTACCGACCATGGAAAGACGTAATAACACGACACACAATTAATGGGTCGAGGGACTCACGAAAAATGAAGGATTCAATGGGTCTCAATTAATAGTATTTGTGACAACGATGTGGGTGAAAC
Organism: Platorchestia sp. MABIK; assembly: GCA_014220935.1. Taxonomy (NCBI): domain Eukaryota; kingdom Metazoa; phylum Arthropoda; class Malacostraca; order Amphipoda; family Talitridae; genus Platorchestia; species Platorchestia sp. MABIK. Next base: position 101,514 of record JACJUY010000637.1, on the reverse strand, counting down.
CCGTGTAAAGTTAGTCATTTAACTTTTCGAGTGCTAACAATGCGCTCGTGGTGCAGAAGTATCAACGACATCGCCCATAATATGGAATTCATCACCTGATATGCGTAGTGAAATCTTAATTAAACATTCTTTCAGTAATCAATACCAATGTGTATTGTGACTTTTTTCACATAGACAAATGTTCATATTATATCAACGTTTGGGCACAAGGTATGCATGTAAAGTGTAATTCTCATTTGCATGTATTTCATTCACATTTGCATGTATTTCAAACACATTTGCATGTATTTCATTCACATTTGCCAGTATTTAATTCATATTTGCATGTATTTCATTCGCATTTGCATGTATTTCAAACACATTTGCATGTATTTCATTCACATTTGCCAGTATTTCATTCAGATTTGCCAGTATTTCATTCATATTTGCATGTATTTCATTCACATTTGCCAGTATTTCATTCATATTTGCATGTATTTCATTCGCATTTGCATGTATTTCAAACACATTTGCATGTATTTCATTCACATTTGCCAGTATTTCATTCACATTTGCCAGTATTTCATTCATATTTGCATGTATTTCATTCACATTTGCCAGTATTTCATTCACATTTGCCAGTATTTCATTCATATTTGCATGTATTTCATTCACATTTGCCAGTATTTCATTCACATTTGCCAGTATTTCATTCACATTTGCCAGTTTTTCATTCACATTTGCCAGTATTTCATTCACATTTGCATGTATTTCATTCATATTTGCTGGTGTTCAGGTGTATTTAACATTCGCATTCATGAAGGCTGCCGTTGCATAATAAATGCTACCGAAATTCTCATGATAGCATTATTGTTGCACCTGGCGGAGAAGAATAATAAATTATTGAAGCGTACATGAAAAAAATCATATTTTCTACGAGATGTCAATTAATTTTTTAAAATTTCCTAACTCTTGATGTGGGCCAATAATGCATTTTATTATAAAATTTAAATTATTCATGCATTTGCAAAAGAGTCCAGTCGCCTCAGCATGTCATGAAGTCATGAACTCCTTATCCAGTCTCCTCAGCGTGTCATGAACTCATGAACTTGTCCAGTCCCATGGCTTAAAGTCATGAACTCTTCCATTCTACATCATTGAGACACAAATTTCAAGAGTCCAGTGAATATGATCGACTCAAGAACGCCACACTTTTTCAAAAAACTAACAGCAAGCCTGTGAATTTCGATCGTAAATCTAAGGAAACATGGAACCATTTTCATTCTGATGAAGCAAATTCAGCACTGCTCGGACGAGAGAACGAGCGGCGCTTTGAAGTGCGCAGAACACATCGCGCTTTACCTTAAAGTGCGGAACAATTTTCATAAGTAGCCAAGGAGGCAGGAGTGAAGGATGGTCTCGAGGGCCTTGAGTTGGTACTCTAAATATGGCGGCGGCCCGCGCGTGTTGACTGCGATACTCGGCGGTGACTGAGCAGCTTTTAACAAAGATGAGCCAACGAATATGAAAGAAAGTTTTTAAAAGGCAATGAACTTCTCTTGTAATTTTGTCCAGACTAGGATGAATCTAAACGAATTAGGGGAGTCTCCTTGTTTGAGTTTATACGCTTCACCGTGCTCGCTCAAGTTGGCAAACAGTAGGAATTTATCAAAAAGTGTTTAAGTTTCTTCTTGCGTGTTCGGTGTTAAAGAATTGTGTCGCAGTTAATACAAAAACAGTCAGCAAAAAGATTTGTGTAATGAAAAACAAGTGTTTGAGCAACACGGCTTGAATTTTCTTCAATAACATTCAATAATCGCAGGCCAAAGTCTACTATAAAATACAGTAGCTCCCTCGATATTCTTACTCTGTATCAAATAATGAAGAACTACTCTCTCGACTTAGAGCTCCTAGGGCATGAAATTTGACAGTCGCTATCCGGCCCCTGTAAATGATTACTCTTTTCTTCTGTACGCGATGCTACAAGTTATTTGGTTATTCTGAGCTGTGGAAGTAAGCTAGCTAATTTATCATACAGTATAAACATAACAAATCATGCATGATAATAGAATCACTCAGCACTCGAAGTTGCATGACTACCCCTAAAAAAACGGATTATTGCTTTTTCTAAGAAAGTTTAGTAGATTCATGGGACTCCGTGGAATTAACCGTATCACTGCTGAATACATGGGCGTAGAACCGATATGCCTGCAAGATAATGAACAGCAGCTATGTGCTGGTTCTAGTCTACCTTAATCTATTGCCTGTAACTGGTTAGTCTTCAGCTACGATGAAAACTCTCTGTACCAACTTGTAGTCTCGTCAAGACTTGAGTGATTTATATCTATAATCAGTGCGGTTTCCGTATGTGTATAAAGGCTGGTGGTCAACATCTAGCTCATGTGTAGATGACATCACACATGGTAGGGAATCTAGGGCCTGTCGACCCAGCTCTTGGAGCCTGTTGTGAGAGGTATAAAAGTAGCGGACATTATTTACGTCCATGATATAATGGTTGCTCAATAAGAATTAGTAGAATTCCCGATACTGTAACGCTATTTTAGACAACGTTGAGGGGTTTCAGGTATCGAATATTCTACTTGAAGACACTGCTTGAAAACGACACACAGAAAACGAAGTTCAGTGCTAGAATGGTTTTTTATATTCAGTGAAGGTTAATATTAGAAAGCAAGCATTTCCATCGTATAAGTCCAAATTAGGCTTACGTCGACAGTGTAAGAAGGCGAACAAAACTTATTGACGTTCACTTCAGTCTTAACCCTAAGATTGACCCTGACCATAATCCTCACTGAATCTTAGCAAAAACACTGCTTTCAATAGTTGTCACGATTTCGTAACGGATTTTTTTTCCAGCAGAGAACGCATCAGACCGAAGTACAGCATTAACGGAAAACGTGATGGTGTAGACGTAGAAGGAAATATTTATTTGACTTTGAGTCATGCATGAGACCAGAATTGAAACAATGTCGAGAAACTCAAATCAGAAGTAGAGTTAAATATAGGGTGCTGGAATGCTACCATAAGTTCCAACAATTTTGAATAATATTGAAAATTAAGTTTTGCGTTCCAAATAACGCTACAGACCACGCTCATGAAGAACTGGATTGGCCTGTATATAACCTTCCTGTAACCAAACCGAATTAAACTGCAATACTTTGCAAGATTAACGCTTTACCTCCATATACGTTTAGAGCTCCATGTTTCTAAACCTGCATGATATAATGTCACCAAGTTAAGGTTTTTCCCAGTTGTCTGATATGTGAGAACTGCGCACATTATTGAGAACTGCGAACAACGGTTTTGAACATAAATTGTGCACCAAAGATAATCCCTTAATTACATCACATTAGAAACCAGGGCCTTCATAGAATGAGCCAAAACTCAATTTGCATGCAAGAGTTGAAAATCTGTGTTGGCTCAGCATAACTTTCAGATTCAGCGATACTGTTTAAATGTTAACTTGTAAAAAGATCCTCTGAATAAAAGTGGAGCTAAACAACTGAAACTCGAGGACGTATCGTCGATGTGTTATGGCCGGGCAAGGAAGAACCTAAAGGATGTTTCACCGTTAAATCGCCTCCGAATCATAGGCGAAATGCGCAATCGCGATTTCTACGACTCTTCTTCGATTTCTTCTAACATATGAGTTGCTAAGTGCATGCATATGTTATTCTTCTCTAAAGATATCTTAACTCCCTATCACGTGAGGATTAGGAGCAGCCGTTATACATAAGAAAAATACGTTTGTACCATTTTATTAGAGAACTTAGTTCAGTTTGTGAGTGGAGTTTGTCAATCAATTACTCCGCACTCGCTGGTTTGACCTCAGCTATTCGAATTGGATCACCAAATGATCAAAAGATTTACAAAATTCAGGCCGAGATCAAACGAGAAGCACGACTAATACTCAGATTTTCCTGTTGAATTTTAAGGTCAAAGATTATTTATATGCCCATGTTGCCACGGACTTATAATGTATAATAAGCCCCTATTGAGTGTTACTAACTAGCACATAGACAGATACGCACAATTTTCAGTACATGCCAAGCAAACGCATAATTAGCTTAAAAATCAATTGCCCAAAAAAATGCGAAGGAAAAAATGTCTAAATGGTAGTCTTTGTCAGTGTTATCACTAGGAGGCTTCAGGGAATAGAAAGATCCTAATGTTTGCCGCTCAACGTATGATGGATGTTGCTCCTGCCTAATGACTTGGTGGTGGAGTCGGTCGACGTGGTCGGGGCAAGGCACACGTCTTCGGGGATTCTAATGTCCAACATTTCTGTCTAGTCTCTTACCTTTAATCTAATCGTAATTATTTTCGATCGGTTTTCCGATGCAAAATGATTAATTTCCATGCTTTCTTTCTCTTTCAACTAATCAAATGTGGCATATATATACATTTATAAATATGTATATACATACTTATAACGTACGTATATACATAACATGAAGATCAAGCATGGGCGTTCCAGGACGTACTGAAGACTGAACTCCTGCTACACCGCAACTTATTCCAATCGTACCCGTACATCTGTATGTGCGTCACCCTCACACTCTGCGGGTACCAGCTTCATTAACTGAAGTTTTGTTTTAATTGCACCTTTAATGAGTAATAGCCTGTGGTTCGAAACAAGATTAATATTCCATTTTACTTTCATTTTTTGCGCCTGAGTTGAGATGCGAGGTAGACTGCCATTCTCAGTGCAACCTTCCAGTTCTGCTGGTCGGCAGCGAAAGCCATTAGGGCGTCAAAAGCACCAGCTTTTGACAATTTTTTTTCATGATCTTATTTCATAATTCTACCATTGATAAAAAGCGTATATGTAACAAAAAGTTAACCTCACGATAGTCTAGCATCAAAGTTCGATCATCGAATGCAGAGAAGATTAATACTAATAATATTAATGCAAAGATTAATACAAAGAAGATTAAAACTAAACCTAGTGTGCTTGGAATCGGCCGGGGAACAAGAATGAGCGGAAATTGCATAGCATCCTCATTGCTTCACTAACGTCTGTTTGCAATGAAAGCAGTCGTGGTAAAATGAAGCGATTCAGAATTTAGTGAGGGACAGATTTAATGTCGGAAATGAGCAATCCCAGCCAGACGGCGCGGCAAGTAGAATTTTTTTTGGAGTTGTGTCCCAGCAGGTCTTTACGAGCCGAGCTGTCGTTGTGTTGACTGACCTGCTGTTATTTGCCCCAAATTATGTTTGCCAACGTTCAACTGACGCTATACTTTTTTGCGTTAATAATAGTCGTCTCTTGTATCCCCTTCCTGTCATGTCAGTTTTAGAGTGAAATGGAGATATCGGGTATTTTCTTGTGCTTAAATTTTTTCACAAGATTTCACATTTATATGTGAAATTTATATTTATATTTATATGTCTCTGTATCAATAGAGGCATTTGAAAATAGTTACTCGTGGGCTTAACATGTTCAGCGATTTATTGAGCATGCAATGGAAACGTTATTCTAAAAAATGCAATTACGTATAACCTTGTAGAGTTAACCATGTAGAGTTAATACAATTTTGTGTCACCTTGTAGACTTAACCTTGTAGACATGACCTAGTCGCACGCTAGACTAATCAATTGATCAGTTCACACAGAATTCGATTTTCAAGTTTACGAATGTATTTTAGATGAACCAAATCAGAACAGTATATTCTTGAACAGACTCAAAACCAATTTCATTCCATAGTAAATACGTGATCAATTAGAATCATCTATGTAGCCAACGAGAACACCATAACGACCGGAGCAGTCGTTTTGGCGTTCAGGTCTTAGCTAAGAGGCATTTGAAAAAAACGATTTGCAAGATTTGTATTAGGCTTGATTTGAATAAAACGTCCTTTGTTTTCAACTCTTCACGTTCTCCTTTTGTTTTCAACATGTCTAAGCCGGTAACTAAGTTGCTTATCGTCTTGATATGACCTTCCTTTAATTTTCTACTTCTTTTCTTTTACTAGAAAAGAAAGAAAGAAAGAAAGAAAAAACATTTATTTCCAATAAAGTACAAACATGAAACGTCGATACATTGGATTTTAAAACATCTTAACCTAAAGGCATCCTTAATTGAGAATGACACATTGGTATTGGG